>JAJIBD010031233.1:0-139006 GCA_021461705.1 Cryptotis parvus | reverse complement strand
ATTTTAAAAATTATTTATTATACCACCGTGAGACATACAATTACAAAGGTGTTCACAATTGGTTCTTGGTCATACAGTATTCCAGCACCCATCCCCTCCACCAGTGCCCCATTTCCACCACCAATGTACTCCCACCCTCCTACCCAACCCCAGGCTGCCTCAACAGCAGGTAGCCCTGTTTCCTCTCTTTCTCTATGTCTCTGTCTCTGTCTCTGTCTCTCTCTCTCTCTCTCTCTCTCTCTCTCTCTCTCTCTCTCTCTCTCTGCATCTCTCTGCCTCACCCTTTCTTTTTACACATTGTGGCTATTATTTAGAGTTTATCACTTAAGTCTCTTTGTGTATATTCAGTGGTGAGTTTTAATCTGCCATTACCATTTCACACATTTAGTAAAACACTGGTATCTATTTATATACTATTAATGAATGCAGTCATTCTATATCTGTCCTTTTCCTTCTGACTAACTTCACTCAGCATGATAGTCTCCATGTCCATCCATTTGCAGGTAAATTTCATAATTTCATCTTTTCTGACAGCCGCATAGTATTCCATAGTGTAGATGAACCACAGTTTCTTTAGCCAGTCCTCTGTTCTCGGGCATTTAGGTTGTTTCCAGATTCTAGCTATAGTGAATAGCGCAGAGATGAACAAAGAAGTACAGATAGTGTTTCTGCTATGTGTTTTTCGGTCTCTCGGTATATTCCCAGGAGTGCTATTGCTGGATCAAATGGGAGCTCATGTCTAGTTTTCAGAGGAATGCCCATATTGTTTTCCAAAAAGGGCTGGACCAGTCGGCACTCCCACCAACAGTGGATCAGAGTCCTCTTTTTTCCCCACATCCATGCCAGCACCGGTTGTTCTTGCTGTTTTGGATGTGTGCCAGTCTCTGTGGTGTGAGATGGTACCTCATTGTTGTTTTGATTTGCATCTCCCTGATGATTAAAGATGAAGAGCACTTTTCATATGCCTTTTGGCCATTCGAATTTCTTCTTTTGGAAGCTTCTGTTCATTTCTTCTCCCCATTTTTTGATGGGGTTGGCTGTTTTTTTTTTTGTGACGGGCTACCAGTGCCTGATACATCCTGGATATTAACCCCTTTTCAGATGGGTATTGGGTGAATATCCTTTCCCACTCTGTGGATTGTCTTTGTATGTTGGTCACCATTTCTTTTGAGGTGCAGAAGCTTTTCAATGTTATATAATCCCATTTGTTTATCTTTGCTTCCATTTTCTTGGTCAGTGGTGTGTCGTCTTTAAAGATACTTTTAGTTTCGATGTCGTAGAGCGTTTCTCCTATGTTTTCTTTGATGTACCTTATAGATTCATGTCTTATGTTGAGATCTATAATCCATTTTGATCTGACTTTTGTGTATGGCGTTAAAAGGATGTCTAAGTTCATTTTTTTACATGTAGCTGCCCAGTTTTCCCAGCACCATTTGTTGAAGAGGCTTTCTTTGCTCCACTTAATATTTTTTGCTCCTTTATCGAAGATTAAGTGGTTGTATATTTGAGAGTGTGTTTCAGGATATTCAGTTCTATTCCATAGGTCTACGGTCTCTCTCTATACCAATACCACACTGTCTTAATTACAACTGCTCTGTAGTAGAGCTTGAGGTTGGGGAAAGTGATACCTCCCATCTTCTTTTTTCCCAAGGATTGCTTTAGCTATTCGTGGGGGTTTATTATTCCATACAAATTTCAGGAGTGTTTGTTCAATTTCTTTGAAGAACATCATGGGTATCTTTATAGGGACCACATTGAATCTCTATAAAGCTCTAGGGAGTATTACCATTTTGATAATGTTAATCCTTCCAATCCATGAGCAAGGAATGTGTCTCCATTTCCTCATGTCTTTTTTATTTCCTGAAGTAACGTTTTGTAGTTTTCTTTGTAGAGATCCTTTACATTCTTTGTCAAACTGATTCCTAGGCATTTGATTTTTTGCTGCGCAATTGTGAATGGGATAGTTTCTTTAATATCCCTTTCTTCTCTTTCGCTGTTTGCATATAGGAAGGCCATTGACTTTTGGGTATTGATTTTTTACCCTGCCACTCTACTATAGGAATGTATTTTTTCTAGAAGACTCTTGGTAGAGAGTTTCAGGTTTTCCAGGTATAATATCATGTCATCTTCAAATAGTGACAACTTGGCTTTTTCCCTTCCTATCTGGATGCCCTTAATATCTTTTTCTTCCCTGATTGTTATGGCAAGTACTTCCAATACTATATTAAATAGAAGTGGTGAGAGTGGGCAGCCTTGTCTTGTCCCTGATCTTAAGGGGAAGGCTTTCAGTTTTTCCCCATTGAGAATGATACTGTGGGCTTGTAGTAGATGACTCTGCCCATTTTTAAATCTTACCATTTTTATTTTTTTTGCTTTTGGAATTGTTATATAAGCTTTTAATATATTTCTTTCTTACTCCGAGTTCTGGGGCCATACCTGGTTGTGCTTCGGACTTACTCCTAACTAACTCTGTGCTCAAAGATCACACCTGGCTGTGATTAGGGGACTACATATAGTTCTGGGGACAGCACCAGTGTGTGCAATGCAAGTGCCTTACTTGACATACATTCTCTAGCCCCTTGAACTCATTACATATTGTAGAAATTAATTCATTTTTTGCATGAGATTTTTAATTAGCTTTTATTTTTTCAAAATGGCAACCTTATCTTAAAGTTCACAACTTTCTGAAACAGTTCTGAATGTATTGATTACATAAAATTTAGATATTCCATTAAAAACTGTTTAAAATGCATGCAAAATTATTGCATTACAATAGTGTAGGCATGACATATGTTCTCTGTTCCTTTATTGCTAATCTATATTCCACAACATATAATTAATTTAAACAAAAAATATTAAGAGCCGTGGATCTAGGAAAAACAGGGTTTTTTGAAAATACTATAAGTAGATTATTTTTATTTGATTTTCAGAAATAACCTAGTTATGCTCAGAGTTTACTCCTGGCTCTGGGATCAGGGATCATTCTAGGCAGGGCTAAGGGGACCAAGTGTGTTACCAGTGATTAAACCTGGGTGCGCTGGCCACATATGGAAAGCAAGCACCTCAACTCTTGTATTACTTCTCAAGCCCAAATTGCAATTAAAAAAAAATTAGGGGCCGGAGGCGATAGTACAGCGGATAGGACATTTGCCTTGCTTGCGGCCGATCTGGGTTCAATCCACAACATCCCACATAGTCCCCTGAGCACCGCCAGGAGTAATTCCTTAGCGAAGAGTAACCACCAGGAGTAACCCCTGAGCATCGCCAGGTGTGAACCAAAAAGCAAAAAAAAAAAAATTTCTTATCAGATAAATGATTTGCAGATAATTCTTCTGTTCAGCAGGTTGGCTTTTCATGGATTTCTTTTTTTTTTTTTTTTTTATGGATTTCTTTACTGGGCAGAGATCTTTTAGTTTAATATTGCTGCACTATTTTTTTTTTTTGCTCTTACTGCCTTTGATGTTATTGAATTTTCAGTTTTTGACCATGGCTTGACTTTTTTTTTTAATTCCGTTTCTACACTCTCCAAATCATTCAAGTGTTTGCTTTGGTTGACTACAAATTGTGTGATCAGTTATTCTTTTTTATTTCCTGACCAATTGCTCAAATATTGTTCCCATTATCAGCGAGGAGATAAACATCTTTTAATGATCACCCCCCTTTTAATTTAAAACAATTTAATTTATCTTGAATTTTTTGTTTGTTTGTTTTACTTGTTTGTTGGGTTTCTCTTGCAGTGCTGTCAAGGCCATAGGTGTCAAGGATCAATCCTAGGCATTGACTGGGATGTGCTTCAGCCCTTTAAGCTATCTCCACAGCCCCAGAAAATTTATTTTGGGCACCAGAGATGCCTTGCATGTGTGACAAAATACGTTTGATACCTAGGGAGATCTGCTTCCCTTCCTTGAGCCAGCACTGCTGAGTCTTGCCTTACGACTCTTAAGCATACCACCCAAATATGATTCCCCATTCAAGAGTGAATTTGAGGTTATTTAAATATATATTTGAGGAAAATTAGGGATTATTTATCTCCGAACACAGACAAGAAAAGATGATAATGAAGGACAACAATCTACCTTACTTTTCAGGTTTATTTTGCCATTGCCTTAGAAATATCAGATGTGTTTGAATTTGTTAATTAAAAGCACAGAGCACATGTCAAATCATATGTCCTTTTATATCATTTCTGTTAATATAGATTAATGCATACTTTAAAATTGGATGTGTAATTATTCTTAGTTATCTGTATGTTGATAGCTCTATTTAGCATACTTTTGAAATGAAAAAAAAAATTTTTTTTTGCAGAAATCCTAAATCGGAGAGTCAGAGAGTAAACAAAAAGTCAACAATGATGCCTCACTCAGAATTCATAATCTATCCATTTTGGTGAGACAGATAAAATTTTATTACCAGGTAAGTGCTCTGTTATTCATCAGTAGTTTAACAACTGCTTAAGTAATCATAATTTATGTTATGTATCTAACAATATCAAATGCCTATTATATACTAAATACTAGTCTGTTTGCTAGATACAGTAACATAGTTAATATGTGATGCTAATGATATAAATATTTCATATCTTTATCTAATTTTACAAATACCATGGTTACATGTTTTTAACACCAGTTCCTAGTTCCCAGAGAACCTGCAAAAAAAAATTTTTTTTTTTGCTTTTTTGGGGGTCACACCCAGCAATGCTCAGGGGTTACTCCTGGCTCTGCACTCAGGCATTACTCCTGGCGGTGCTTGGGGGACCATATGGGATGCCAGCAATCGAACCTGGGTCGGCCACTTGCAAGGCAAATGCCCTACCCACTGTGCTATTGCTCCGGCCCCAACCTGCAAAATTTAGTCTTTAATCATGCCTTTGAGAATATATGTTGTCCTCTTAAATTTTTTATTTGAAAGCACATTTCAGGGTTTCATTGAGCACACTTAAAGCTGTCAGTACACTTCTATGAAGCACTATAGCTGTATCATACAAATTTTGTTGTGGTGTATGTTTTGTTTTATTTTATTCCTAGGGGCTCCCCCTACACTGCTTGGGGACTCAGGGGCCACTCCCATGAGATAATTGACCAGATAAGTGTACCTGTGCTTAGCACCAGTGGTGATGGGATCTCCTGGTACTCATGGGGCCATGTGGTGCTTGGAATTGAGAAACAAACTTAGATGTCACACATATACTGAGATGTGTGCTCCAGGGATTTTGACTATAGTCTCTGTTATATATTTAAGAATATTTCTAATATTTTCTAGTTTCTGGTATGATTTAGTTTATTTATGAATTACTTGCAAGTATGTCTTAAATGTCTAAAGATAACTTTTAAACAGTCTTTTTAAATTATATTTTGATTAAAGAGTGGTTTATATGTTGCTGCTTCTTGGATTTTTTGTCAGTAATATCTTGATTTGGCCTAATATGCTGTTGATTTTTATTTAAATTCTGTGTGCACTTGAAAAGATATGTCTTTCAGTTGTTTGAATGCCAAATCAGAGCTAGTCTGTTCAAACCTTTTTTTTTGTATCTTTATCATATTCAGCTATTGAGAAAGACCACTTGTATCACTTGTCACTTGTCTTCCCATTAATCATCGATTTGCTCAAGCAGGCACTAGTAACATTTCCATATGTCCTGTCACATGCTAGTGTAGCCTAAGGAAATCTGCTAGCTCCAGGAACAAGAAGAGCCTCAAACCATTCCATCAGATCATGGGAATGAAGTCTATAATTGTTATTGGCATTTGGCATATCAAATACCACCACGGGTAGCTTGCCAGGCTCTGCCGTGCGGGTGGAATACTCTTGTAGTCACCTCTAATCTCAAGCATTTATTGATGAACCGCATGGTTGCTTTGTGGCCACATGAGCTGGGCTGTGATCAGCTCTTCTGCTGGAGCAGAGGGGAGTCTGGATTTGGAAAATGGCGTCCCTCATGGTGTGGGTGTGGAAAATGGCGGCCCTCATTGTGTGGGGTGTCCTCTAGCTTCTTGCGAGGCTCTGCTGGGGTGGCGGGCCAGGAGTAGAACCTGCCTTCCCTCCGGCCACTTCGTGATCAACTGGGCACAGGGAGAGCCAGTAGCAGCTCTGCCCCGTATATGAGTCTCTGAATTAGCGTACCTGGGCTGGGCTTGAAAAAGACTGCTACAGGGTGGGTCTGTGATGAGCCGGGCTGTGAGAAAGATGCAATGATATATTTGGTATATTTGTCAAGTTTTCCTTTATATACTCTGAGGCAATGTTGTTGGGTACAGATAAGTTTAAAACAGTTAAAGTTAAATGATGGAGAATTGTGTCATTTATTACTTGTTTGTACATATTTTTTCTTACTGGTTAAAAGTTTTTTAAGTTTTCTCATTACTGCTGCTACTGCTGCTGCTGCTGCTGCTGCTACTACTACTACTACTACTACTACTACTACTACTGTTATTTTGCTTTTGAGTCACATCTGACGATGTTCAGAGGTTATTCCTGGCTCTGCACTCAGGAATTACTCCTGGTGGTGTTCAAGGGAACCATATGGGATGCCCGGGATCAAACTTGAGTCTGTATATGCAAGGCAAATAAGGGTATTCTGCACATTGGCTCTGGGAAAAGCTTTAGTGGAATTATACAACTTTTTCTGTTTTTAATTTGGATCATACTGGTGGTACTCAGGCTACTTCTGGTTCCGTTCTTGGGGTTGCTCTTAGCAATGCTCAAGGTACCATGCAATGCCAGTGCTTGAACATAAGCCTCCTGCTTACACTCAGCCTATTGATGACTTCTCAGGTCCAGAATTACACATCTGTAACAGCAGTACCGGTGTGTTTTTTTTATGGACAGTTCCTTCCTTTATTATTATATTATGTATGGAATGATTTGGATAACAATCGAATACTTAGAACATGTTTCTCACTAACGGTTTTATCTGAATATGTAGCCAAATTGTAGAGATACCCAATTATTTCTGTACTACCTGTAAGGCTCAGTAATATCACATGACATCCAGTGGTCTTATTTGTGTAATATCCTTTGTAACATTCATAATTAGTGACTGTAGTAACATATAATTTCTAACAATATAATTTCTTTGTTAATTTTAATATCAATTAGGATTTTTAAGGTGCCCAAAAGAGAAATCAGAAAACAAAGCCTATACATGCTTGATCTTTCATTGAGGAATATCAGTTAGTAATATTAGACCAGTTTATTTTAGATACTGTTGGCATCAATACAAACTTCAGTTTATATGGTATATTTTTTAATTTAGACCTTAATTGTCTCTTTTTACACTCTTTTCAGTTGTCTTTTTTTAATTTTTATTTTTCTATTAATACACTCATGTACAAATTTATTTATATTTGAGTTTTAGACATATTATGTTCTAGCACCAGTCCCACCACCAGTGTTGTATTTGCAGTGTAGCACTCAGAGAAAGTGCACAAATCATTTTATAGTTGGTTGAATAATTACCTGTAAGCATTACCCTTATAACAATCACTTTTATCTTTTTTATAGGAGACTTTGCAGCAGTTGATCATGATGTCATTGCCAAATGTCTTAATCATTGGCAAAAATCCATTTTCTGGTATGTATGAAAGTAAAGATAAAAGTTTCATCTTTTTGTGAATGTGTTTGCTTCTTAGGATCATGTGTGTCTGTAATTGGCATTTAAATTATCGACTACATTTAACACAGCACAAAGCCATTTAAATTTTGCAGGTAGATGAATCAAATCAGAGATCCATTTTAGGGGAATAAAGCACTAATAATCTTAAAAAAGACAAGCCTGTAAGGAACAATTTTGACGGATCTTGACATATTTATATAAGTAGCTCTTAACTTGGTAAACTCTAGTTAGTATAATTTACAGAAAAGTAGTGGATTGATAATAAAATATTGCATAGAGCCTTGAAGAATTTTTTACTTATATTTCTGCCCCTCAAAATTAAGATTTTCAGCTATTTCTTTGCTGTTAGTCATATTGTTTACACATAAGCCATTTTCATATCCTGCACTGTAGTTATAATAATTGTAATTAAGACTTAATCTGTGGATCATAATGTTTTGGGTATTATCTCCATAAGTGATTTTGTCAATTTAAGAGAGTCACACTGTAGTAAACTTAGTAATTGCTCTTATTGCAGAACAAGGCACAGAAGAAGTTAAAAGTTGCTTTTACTTTTACTGGGTTGTGCAGTTCAGGTAAGTTGAAGTATTTTCATTTAATAGCTTCTTCATTTTTGCAGACTGTAGTTTCTGAAAGACTTAAGGATAGATTACTGGTTTTCAGTGTGTGTTAGAAAAATTTAAATAATTATATATCCTCCTAAGGAGATTTTGAAGAATCTAAAATTAAATAACTATATATCCTCCTAAGGAGATTTTGAAGATTTTGAAGAAAAACACTGAGGAGTCCCACTCAGGCCTGCAGATTTTTCAATTGTTATTCAAGGTAACCTTAAAAACCTGTCAGAGGGACCATAGAGATAACTCAGTGGACTGGAGTGCATACACTGTGTTCAGGAGACCCAGGTTGGATCCCGCTTTTCCCGAAGCACTACAAAGAGTGACCCCTAAATACAGAGCTGAGAGTAGCTCTTCAGAACTTCTTTATGGGACCATCAAACCAAATCAAACTTGTATCACTTGTCTTCCCGTTGTTCTTTGATTTGCTCCAGTGGGCACCAGTAACGTCTCCATTCGTTGGGAATGAGGTCCGTTATTGTTACTGTTTTTGGCATATCGAATACACCATGGGTAGCTTGCCAGGTTCTGCCATGGCTCTGGGTTCATCCCAGGGGACCCAGTCTTTTTCTGTGTCAGACCATCAACCATCCAGAGCCAAGGGGCAGAGCCCTGGGTGTAGACAAGCCTGTCTCCTGTCTGCCACCTGCTGATGCAGCCAGGCACCACAGCCACACCTGCAACAGCAGGGGCAGAAAAAAAAACTGAACAAACAAAAACACTTCAAAGCATTTTTATTTATGTATGGGTGTGTGTTATACAAGGTAAAGTATGTGTTAACAATAAAAGAGAAGCAGAAATTATGGACAATGCTTTAAGTTCTGGTTGTTAATAGATAGAACTTTCATCAGTTGCTATAATAGCTCTGATTTCTTTAATGCCACTTGTGTTAGTTACGTTGTCTTAAATAGGTCTTTTAATACCTTTGTTCAGATAAGGAGATATGTGTAAACTAATATTTAGGCTGTTACGCAAATTAAGACACTTAGTGTCAGGAAAGTGCTATTAATGTTGATAATGGAATTGCATGTGTAAATTAGGATTGTTCCAAAAAACCAAAATGATCACCCAAGATTTTGGTCCTGTTGCTAGTAATCCACTGGCTTCAAAACTTACAATACTTATTTATTTTCTTATTTATTGTTATTGTTGGGTATAGTGATTATAATTTACAAGCAAATCAATAACTTGCTTGTAAAAATCACTAGTAATTTTATATACATATAAATTATTAATTTATTAATATATTTCTCCTACCTTTCTATGTGTATAACTCACATGATCCAGATGCTAGAAAATAAAAAAGGATGGCATGTTACAATGTTGCTTTTTTTCTGGCAAATTGAGATTTGATAGGTTAACTCACCCTGACTTTTGTAGTTTTCCTCAGTGTTTCTAGGTAGTAATGTTCCTTTATTTCTAGCAAACTGAAACTTTTGACAGTTTAACTGATCCTGACTTTTCTAATTTTTTTCCAGTAAGTGTTTCTTATGTAAATTTGCCAAGAATTCTTAGTTTTGCGGGCCCGAGTGACAGTAAGGTATTTGCTTGCACATGGCCAACCTGTGTTCAGTCCCCAGCATCTGATATGATCCCCTGTGCACTGACAGGAGTGATTATGGAGTGCAGAGTCAGGAGTTGCCACTGGGTATCGCCAGGTGTGGCCCCAGTGAAAAAAGAATCCTGAACTTTTATGGTCGCTTATTTCTATAGTTTTATATTCATGACTTAAAACATATTTTCATTTGCTTTACCGAGTGAAATGAAGTATAGCTGTGTGACATGCATATTTTTCTTAAAGCTTTATTGTTATTTTCTTTCCAAAATTTTATTTTGTTTAAGCATTGTGAATTACAAATTTATTCATACTTGGGTTTTTGAAGTACAAGTTTCCATCACCAGTATCACCACCAGGGTCAACTTCCCTCCATCAGTACCTTCTTCCAGCATTGTTTCAGGGGACACAAGGGTCATACCTGGCATTGAACTTAGGGTCGTATGCCTGGGAAGCAATAATCCCGCCACTGCAGGTCTTCTCCCTGGCCCAGAACACCAGTTTTTAATATGGTCAGCCAAAGGACTGAGCTATATCCTCAGCCAAACCAAAGTATTTTAGTACTCTAAAGCTTTGCAGTTTATGCAGTAACCACTAGTCATATGTGGCTTTTTAAATTAAAAGTAATTTCAGAAATGCCAGTTCAGTTTCTCAGAAGCACTAGCTATGTTTCATGTATTTAGTAGCTAAACACGTAGCTAATGATTACTATAACAGATAATATTGATAAAAAAAATTCTCATTTTCATTTTCAAAGGTTGAATTTTTTTCTCATTCATCTGGATCATTTTTTTCTATGTGTCTATATCCTATGAAATTTATATTATTTTAAAAAACTCAGGACTGGAGCGATAGTCCAGCGGGTAGGGCATTTGCTTTGCACGCAGCCGACCCAGGTTCGATCCCCGGCATCCCATATGGTCCCCCTAAGCACCGCCAGGAATAATTTCTGAGTGCAGAGCCAGGAGTAACCCCCTGAGCATTGCCGGGTGTGACCCAAAAAAGCAAAAATAAATAAATAAATAGATAACTTAACATATTTATGAGTTTTAGATTTCTTAAGCTTAGAATTTGTAGTAAAAGAATTTTAGTAGCAATTATAACCCTGACATTTTTATATATAAGTAGACATTTTTGAAATAATTTAATTAAAAAATTTGGGTTACCATGCCTAAACATTTTACAGTTTTATATGTGCTACAAATAATCTGAAAATCATTCTTAATTGTTCTCACTAGGATTGTCAAATATTATTTACTAGGCAAAAATTTCTTGTTTTCAAGCTCGCTAATTTTCATCTCATTGTTTCTGAACTGACTTTCTAGTCACAGCTGGAAATTATACACTTAGGGTAATTAAAATTTAAATAATAGTATTACAGCAATAATTTTGTCTTTATAGAATATAGAACTTTCTAAACTAATAGTAATGTTAGTTTAATTAAATTATATAGCACTAGTGTTTTATAATTTGTGATAATAAATATGTAGTGTATAAATTAGAACCTTGCTATGCTTCTAGCTAAAGTCCATTTTTTACATTATACTGTCTTCACAGTTTATTAATCAACCTGAGAGAGATGCAACAGCACAAGCTAATACCATCTTAATTTATATGTATTTCTCATTTTATAGTGGTAGGAATACAGTTATACTAACAGTTGGATTGCAATATAAGAAATGCAGCCTGGAAACAGATTTACAGACACATGAAACTGTTATTAGTACAGCTAGAAAAAAAATTAGGTTTTCATTTGTTTATATTTTCATGGACTAGAGATATAGCTCAGTGGTAACTTGCCTTTCATGTATAAGGCCCTGGGTTTGATCCTTAACACCATACACACACAGTTACACAGTGAATAATTATTGCTGCATTTATCTCACTTGATGCTTATATATTCATTCTAAAGTTTTGCTCTTATTTACTTTAGAAATAAATATTTATTATATTACTTATAAATGTTGAACTGGGACACAAAAGTAGTTTTCTTTAGTACTAAGAATGATAAACTGAAGATGTGAGAATGAATTGTAAGCTTGAAGTAAAAGTTGCTTAAATTTTTTTTTTCCCCAAGAAGAAAGACTGTGTTGTTTGATGGTAGCCAAAGACTGACTGAGCGTTTGGCTGTATTCCGAATTCTGCCACTGACTCACTGTGTTTTTTGGCAAGTGATTTAGCCTCCCTGAAACAAGTTCTTGATTCTTTACTTCTGTTTGTAAAGTTAGCATAATAATATTGAACTGACCTCAGATTGCTTGTGTAATGGCTTCCCACTTTAGAACTTTCCAGCGTAAAAATAGTATGGATTTTCAGTGCCTTGCTTTTAAAAAAAAATTTCTAAATTGTTATTATGTAATTAGGTAAGTATATTAGGGAGACCATTTTAATGCAAAACACAACAAATCCTTCTTTGTACTGTTAAAATGTGGTCAGGCATTTTTAGCCTGATGAACTTTTAGTTATTTGCAACATACTAAGAATGATCTATTATAAAGTATAAGTGATCAATTTTTAATTTTTTTTTAGTGTCAGAAAAAAGAAGATTTTATTGAAAGAATTCAAGGGTTAGATTTTGATACAAAAGCAGCTGTTGCCTTACATATCCAAGAGGTAATTAAACCTGTTCATACCTTTTATGTATTTTTATGAAGTTTATGTACCTATTTTCTAAATACTTTAAGCACAGGCCAACAAAGGTAGATATGAATGAACTTTGCTTTTAGAAACATTTTCTTTTTTTTCCTTCATCTATTGTATGTTTATTGCCAGAAATGTTTATTTTCCTGACCCCGAGGGCTACACTGGCACGTGATAGGGTCCAATGGAAATGTTACTGGCGCCCGCTCAAGCAAATCGATGAATAACGGGATTCAAGTGATCAAGTGATCAAGGATCTATTATATAAACTACCTTTAATTAGAATATTACTAACTGCCTTTATTTATCCTGAGGGACATAGGCAGAAAGTATTTTTTGGGGGAATGAAATATGTGGTAGTAGGCTCTCAGTTCATGCATTTACTGATGAGCCATGCAGCTGCAGAGACAGCGCCGCACAGGGGAGATAACGGTTTTTCTCTTGGGTGGAGCTCTGACAAGCTGAGAGCCTGCTACCACATGGCAGAGCCTGGCAAGCTACCCGTGTTGTATTTCATATGCCAAAAAACAGTAACAATTATAGACCTCATTCCCATGCCCTCAAGAAATGGTTTGAGGCTCTTCGTGTTCCTGGAGGGAGCAAATGCCCTTGTGCTACACTAGCACACAACAGGATGTATGGAGATGTTCCTGGTGCCCGCTTGAGCAAATCGATGAACAACGGGAAGACAAGTGAAGTGATACAAGATGAAATATGTGCCTTTTTTGCCCAGAATGAATAGTGTAGTAAAATGGAAGCAGCAGAAAGTGAATCACTGCCAGTAATTCAAAAGTGAAATGGGGTAATATGATAGACCTTATGATGTCATTCCAGTTTTTCTTTAGAATTACTGGACAAAGCATAATATTTAAAGAAGATATTTCAGTTATAAACACATTAGTGATTTTTCGGCAACTGTAAAAAACTCTTAAATCTGGGACACATGTATAGTATCAGTAAGAAAGGTTAATGTTATTTGTTAAGGGTGATTCTTTTTAAAAATTTTTTATTATACCAAAGTATTCATATTTCAGTTTCAGTCATACAGTGTTCCAGCACCCGTCCCTCCACCAGTGCCCATTTCCCTCTACCAATGTCCCATTATTTCCCCCCTCCCCAGCCTGCATCTATGGCAGGCAATTTTCACTTCTCACTCTCTTCACTCTCTCTCCTCTCTCTCTCCCTCTTCTTTACACATTGTGGCTCGCAATACATACATTTAGAGGTTATCATGTATATCCTTTTGCCTACTTTCAATGCTCAGTTCTACACTGGTATTGTCATTTACAATAATTATTTGTACATTATTCCTTTCTCTGTATTGCCTAACATCTGACTCCCACACATTTGCAATAGGTTCTACCAACTGACAAGACGTCCTGATCCATGTTTTGTCTGGCCTTGGATATTGGTATCATGATATGTTTTTTTTATATCCTGCAAATAAATGCAGTGATTCTATATCTGTCCTTTCCCCTCTGGCTAATTTCACTCAGCATGATCCTGTCCATGTCTATCCATTTATAGGCAAATTTTATAACTACATTTTTGTTAAGGGTGTTTCTTAAAGCTTCTTTTATATTCAGACTTGGACTTTTAATCTTATGAGCTTAATTACACTTTCCAGAAGTAGAGCATATTACATCTTACAAGTTGATTAGAAAGAATTAAGGAAAGGAAAAAGGAAAATCTTCAGTAGTATTTATAGTAATTTAAATATTCTATATTTAAAATGATTTTGTGTTTCATGTATCAGTATTCACTTAGTAAACATTCCAAGTGCTCAGCTTTTTTTTGTCATTTTTATGAATTGCATACTATGTGATAGAATTTGGCACATTCCTATATACATAGACACATGTATAAGTGTGTCTATATAAACATTTATTGTCTTAACATTTAAAAATTAATATTTGTACTTAGTAAAACATTAGGGTATAAAACTTGTGGTGCTGGGGTTGGAGCGATAGTACAGCAGGGAGGGTGTTTGCCTTGCATGTGATTGACCTAGGTTTGACCCCTCATCCCATATGGTCCCCGAGCACTGCCAGGAGTAATTCCTGAGTGAAGAGCCAGGAGTAACTCCTGAGTATAGCCAAGTATGACCCAAAAAACCATGAATGAATGAATGAATGAATGAATGAATGAATGAAAACTTAGAGAATTGCTACACCATGCCTATCACATAGGTGTGGGTACCAATGTCTACCATTTTCTAAACGCCCTTCCCACCCACACATGCACACTAAATCACAGTTCTTGACGTTATATTGGAATGGTTTTCTTGGGAATTGTCAAATACCTTGCTTTGTTTCTTTATATTGTGCTTCTAAGTGAGGAATTTGTTATATATCTTTTGCTTTCAGACTTAGTGCACTTAGTATGACTTCCTCCAATTATATTGGAGTTACATCAAATCACAAGATTTCATCTTTTCTTACAGCTGAGTAATATTTCATTATACAGTGGAATGTATATTCCAATAGAATGTACATCTCATCTGTTGTTGTGCACTCAGGACTTATTCCTGGCTCTATACTCAGGTGGTGGTAGTTAGGACACCATATGTAGTTCTGGGGATCAAGTCCCTGTTATCAAGGCAAGTGCCCTATCTCTATAATATCTCTCTGATTATACTATCTCTCTTTTATTGAGTGTTGAGTTTTATACATCATAGAGAGATGAATGTGTGCTTGTATGTGTGTATATAATTTTGTATCACTTGATCACTTGATATCACTTGATATCTCATTATTCATCGATTTCTTGAGCGGGCACCAGTAATGTTTCCATTTGACCCTATCACGTGCCAGTGTAGCCCAATGGCATCTTTCTGTTTCGGGATATTAAGACCTTTGAACTGTTTGTTTAGGGTCCTAATAAGGAAGTCTGACCGTCTTGCAGATAGGCAATCTTTTTGGCGTCCCGTGGGATCCAATCGGTAACGGCTCTAGTACAATGGTCGTCTCAGTTCGCATTATATGACCAGCCCATCTGATTTTCGATGTTCTGGCAGATGAGACAGCATCCTTGATTTTAGAATAGCGACAGAGGTCGAACTCCGGATTCCCTCTCTCACTTGAGTGAGGCGTGATATTCCAAGCATGGCTCTTTCGATTCCTCTTTGGGAGACCCAAATGGTATTCTCATCCTGCTTTCGTAAGGTCCAGGTCTCTGAGGCGTATGTCAATGCAGGGAGAATGGTGGAGTCAAAGAGGTGTGCCCGTAGCCGGAGATTCTTTGTTCTTTTGACTATTGTGTCGATATTTTTAAAGGCTGTCCATGCCATTCTTTTTTTTTTTACTTTTTTTAATTTATTTTATTTATTATTTTTTAATTTTTTATTTTTACAATTACAAAGATATACAATTAAAAAGTTCATATTTGGGTTTTGGTCATACAGTGTTCCAGCACCCATCCCGCCACCAGTGCCCATCTCCCACCACCAACGTACCGGTTCCCTCCCCCTCCCCCAGCCCTCCTCCATGGCAGGTTCTTTATTTCTTTCCATTTCTCTCTCTTTCTCTTTTCCTTCGCCTCCAGACTATGGATTACAGAACATACATTAAAGGGTTGTCATGTGTATCTTTTTGCCTCTCATGCTCAGTTCTAGGTTCATGCCGCTCTTTTCCTCCTGCAACTCAGATTTCAGGTCGTTCATCATGTTGACTTTCAACCCAAGTACACATAGCTGTTGCATTCAGAGATGTTTGAATGTCAAGCTGCCTGACGCGTATTCAATATGCCAAAACCATAAAAATAATTTTGTATATATATTTATATATATAATTATGTGCGTGTATATGAAATAACATACATCTTAACAGAATTAAAAATTATCTTTGAATTAGAGTCAGTACATTCATTTATTTATGCTTAGGTTTTGGGTCACACCTGGCAGTGCTTACTTCTGGTTGTATGCTCAGGGATATTTCCTGGTGGGAATTGGGGGGACCATATGGGGTACCAGGAATTGAACCCAGATCAGCTGTGTACAAGGCAAATGCCCTACTTGCTGTACTACCTAGTACATTTATTCTTTTTCAAATAGATGTTAAATTGTTTATTTAACAAATAAACAGGAAGTTCTTAGACATTATTGTCCTTTATGAATATCTTAAATTCTTTTATATGATTGAGAAATATATATAAAATAAAAGATATATTTATTTTAAATAATTTTAAATAAATGGCATATGTAATAGTTCAGCTTATATGCCAAAAATGAAATTGATTTTTTTTCTTTTCTTTCCTTTTTTTTTTTTTTTTTTTTTGCTTTTTTGGGTCACACCCGGTGATGCTCCAGGGCTACTCCTGGCTCTTTGCTCAGGAATTACTTCTGGCGGTGATCAGGGGACCATATGGGATGCTGGGGATCGAACCTGGGTCGGCCGTGTGCAAGGCAAATGCCCCACCGCTGGACTATCACTCTGGCCCCTGATTTTTAATATTAGTCTTTTTTTATTGTTCATTTGTTGCTTTTCTAAAGGTCACCCATAATCAGGAAAATGTATTTGATCTACAATGGATGGAAGTGACTGATATGTCTCAAGAAGAAATTGAACCACTTTTAAAAAATATGGCATTGCATCTAAAAAGACTTATAGATGAAAGAGATGAACATTCAGAGGTTTGTATAATTCTTTTAATATATTGAGAAATGTTGCTTTCTACAGTAAGAGAATAGTAGCTTTACACATTTTACAGAACTTAGTTTGGTCAATTGGTTTCTTAGACACAGTTTAATAAAATACTTTCTGTGCAATACAGAAATCAAAAGAGACTTAAGAGCCACAAATTTCTATTAAGCACAAGCAATTAGATTTCCTTTTGTATTATTAATTTGGTCTTCTATTTTTTTTTGCTTTGTTTTATTTAGTTTTTTGCTTTTTGGGTCACACCCGGCAATGCTCAGGGGTTACTCCTGGCTCTACACTCAGGATGTACTCCTGGCAGTGCTCAGGGGACCATATGGGATGCCGGGAATCGAACCCAGGTTGGCGGCTTGCAAGGCAAATGCCCTATCCACTGTGCTATGGCTCTGGCCCCTGATCTTGTATTTTTTTTAAGTCACCCCCATAGTTATGGCAACAGTGTAAAGTGTGAAATTTAAAATATTGTTGATGTAAGTGGAAAATTACTGCCTTTGAGCTTAGGAATTTGTTTAAGATTAATTTCTTAGTTTTAATGCCTCATTTCGAAGTTGGAAAAATAAATGTTAATAAAAAGTGAATAACAGGTGTTCGAATAAAATGTCCCACAAATGTTCTCAAATTTTTTGTAGCCAGTATAATGAGGTGTGATTTTAAAAAAGAAAAAAAATTACTAAAAACTCTTTTAAGGGAGTGCTTTGCTTTCTTAAATAAATATAATTGCCCCAGACTGCATTCTGAAAGCAGTTTATAATTTGTAGAGGAGTCTAGACTTTAGTGCATGTGGTGGTGAGTAATATTTTCTTGATTTTAGAACAAAGTACCCTGCCATTTGGGAGAATGTATAGCTTTGATCAGTTGTTCCATTTTCATGGAAGCAAGGTTTTGAGTTTATGAATAGGGAATTTGATTACTATTGGGACTAATGAAAGATTATGTAGGAGAAATTCCTGGAGTTTTTTATTCCCACTCATTCAGAGTTTTCATATTTCTGTGGCACATATTTACTTCTGCTGGAAATTTTTTGTTTTATCTCCAGGCATTAAAAGCAAAGACAATAATAAAAATGTGTTTTAATTTTTTATAAATAAAAAATAAAAGTAATAACTTTTTTTTAAATTAAGATAATGTAAAACCAAGAAGAAAAGTAAATTGAAAAATACCCATTACTCTAGGGAGTATCTAAAAACTCTTTAGAAATTTAGATCATTTAATTGCCAATCTGAGTTTGAAAGCATATGCAGCATCTTTTCTGTACATTAGTTTTATTTTGTGACTTAATCCGTTTTCTGGAATTCTTCATTTTGTATTTCAATGTAGTAAAGATATTTTGATGAGTTGCCCAACGTTTGTGGAGTTCTAAAAGTTTTTACATTGTTTTTATGTAACCTGATAGACCAGTGATTAATATGACATGACGGAGGGCACTAGTTTGGAGAAATGTGAATAAAAACTGTCAAAATTAAAAGGATTATGAATTTATATGGAGCGATTATATAAAAAATCGTTTAAAAATCCATTATCTGATTTCATTATACTGATAGTTGGATTAATTTTTCTAATAATGTCACATTATTTTGCTCAGATATTCAGGAAATGTGTTAGTTTTATTTAAACTTTTCTTTTTAATTTGTTTTCCTTTGGTTTGTGGGCTACACTCAGATTCACTTCTGGCTCTGCACTCAGGAATCACTCCTGGTGGTGCTTGAGGGACCATATGGGATGCCGGGGATCAAAGCCCAGGTTAGCCACATTCAGGGAAAGCACCTGCTATCTATCTCTCCACTCCCATGGTTTAAATTTAATTCTGTGTGGAAAATATTTTCCATTTGTGTGGCAGGATGTAGTGCATAGGTAGAACCCTGTTGTGCATGTGTGATGTGCTGGGTTGTATTCCTGACCGCATGCCTCCCTATTAATTTTTTCATTTTGGGTCACCGGTAGACTATTTACAAAGGTAATTCTGATACATTTAGGTTAATGTCTGTTAAGTATGTAAATATGCTTTATTCTTTAATATTGAAACAATTCTTTAGTTAGACTTTCCCTTTAACATTTTTCTGTCTTGATGGCTCTTTTGTCATAATTTTGCTTCAATCTAGAAAGTATAATTCGGTCACTCTATAATGGCCCTTCACTTTTTTTAATACTGTGGAACAAGTGATCTCTCTAATCCTTTCCATTAAAATTCTTTTAAAAATTGGCCCGGAATCAAGGCTAGCAGTTTGCTAAAGCTGTTGGCTTCAAACAGGAGCTAAAGGAAATGCCTTTCTATGGTCTCTTGAACCATTTCAGACGTTTGAAAATGTAATGGTTAATTCATTAGAAAAAGTCATTTGAAAATTTTTTTCTTTATTTTATTTTTTTTAAATAAGTATTTTATTATACCACCGTGTGATATACAATTACAAAGATGTTCATAATTGGGTTTTGGTCATACAGTGTTCCAGCACCCATCCCTCCATCAGTGCCCATCTACCACCACCAATGTCCCCGGTTCCCTCCCCCTCCCCCAGCCCACCCCCAAAGGCAGATTCTTTATTTCTTTCCCTTTCTCTCTATCTCTTTCTCTTTTCCTTCCCTTCCAGATTGCGGATAACAAACATACATTAAAGGGTTGTCATGTGTGTCTTTTGCCTGTATTTAATGCTCAGTTCTAGGTTGGTATTCGTACTTTCGACAATTGTTAGCACACTGTTCCATTTTCTGTCTTACCTAGCCTCTGACTCCCACACGTTTTTGAAAATTTTTTTTAAAAATGTTTTAATTGATTTAAGATCTCTTTGTTGTTGCAATTTATGAGTTTTCTGTTATACTTTACATATATTATCTTACTAAGTCTACAGTCTAATTCAGTATTTTTTGTTTATTTCGGGGCCACACCAGGACATGCTCAGGGGTTTCTCCTGGCTCTGCGATAGGAATTACTCTTAGAGGTGCTCAGAGATGCTGAGGATCAAACCTGGGTCAGTCAAATGCTAGGTGTGCAAAAGCCCTGTTATAATATCGTTCCAGCCCCTATAACTCTGTTTTTTAAATGAGAGTACTTGAGTTCAGAGAGGTTAAGTAGTTTGTTGCATTCAATCCGGTGCTTCTTTTTGTTTCTGACAGTGTGATCCTTTGGTCTAGAATGCATTACTGTATGGAGCATATGTTTTATTCTTTTTTTTAAAGTGTGGTAAAATAGTTTTATTTGGGGGGCTGGAGCGATAGCATAGCGGGGAGGGCGTTTGCCTTGCACGCGACTGCCCTGGGTTCAATCCTGGGCACCCTATATGGTCCCCAAGCACTGCCAGGAGTAATTCCTGAGTGCAGAGCCAGGAGAAACTCCTGAGCATCGCTGGGTGCCACCCAAAAAGCGAAAAAAAAAAAGTATTATTTAAAGAAAGTTGCTTAAAGAAATAAGGAGAGAGAAAGAATGAGAAATATATGTTCAAGAGAATAGACTCCTTCCAGAGTGGAGAGAAGCCCATGTTTGTCGAGAAACTGCTAGGGTTCCCCAACAATATTGGGGGAACAAGTTCCCCCTTTATCTCAAGGACTGGCGTCACAAGGACAAACCATGAGTTCAGCTCAGTTCCAAAAGCCTTTACTAATTACCAATAATAAAACAAGCGCTGCTACTACAATCCAAGATGATGGGATTGCCCAGACCTCTAGCTCTTAGTCAGATTTCGGACCATGCACTTGGGCCCAGGTCTCCCACCAAAGTGGTGGTTCTACTTCAAGTCAGTCCCCTTTATATACTCAAAAGCCATAATCCTTTTTTCAGGAAGGGTAGTGTCAACAAAGATCCACAAATCATCTTTTAGGTGTATATGTAGGGTGGTGCCTCACTGGTTTCAGGTCTATATAAATGATCCTGCCAGGGCCTAGTCCCTTACTCAGAGATTATCTTTTATGTCAAAACACTGGAGAAGAGAGAGGGCTGGTATAAAAGAAATACATCTTATACAAGGACAGTCCACAGAATGGGAAAGAATATTCACCCAATACCCATCTGATAAGGGGTTAATATCCAGGATATATCAGGCACTGGTAGAACTTTACAAGAAGAAAATAGCCAACCCCATCAAAAAATGGGGAGAAGAAATGAACAGAAAGTTTGACAAGGAAAAAATCTGAATGGCCAAAAGACATATGAAAAAATACTCATCATCATTAATCATCAGAGATACAAATCAAAACAATGAGATATCATCTCACACCACAGAGACTGGCACATACCCAAAAGGGAAAGAATAACAAGTGCTGGGATGCGGGAAAAGGGGACTCTCATCCATTGTTGGTGGGAATGTCGACAGGTACAGACTTTTTGGAAAACAATATGAATATTCCTCCAAAGACTAGAAATTGAGCTCCCATTTGACCCAGCCATACCACTCTTGGGAATATACCCTGGGAAGCCAAAAACACAGCGGAAACACTATCTGCACCTTTATTTTCATAGCAGTACTATTCACAATAGCCACAATCTGGAAAAAACCAGAGTGCCCAAAAACTGATAACTGGATAAAGAAACTTTGGTACATCCATACAGTGGAATACTATGCAGCTGCTAGGAAAAATGAAGTTTTGAAATTTACGTATAAATGGATGGACATGGAGAGGATCATGTTGAGTGAAACTAGCCAGAAGGAAAAAGACATAGAATGACTGCATTTATTTACATGACATATATGTGTGTGTGTGTGTATAAAACCCTAACCCGTCACTCCACCAGTGCCCTGTTCCCACCACCTATGTCCCCACATTCCCCCCTTACCCCAGCCAAGATACTTTTTTTTCCTCTCTCTCTCTCTCTCTCTCTCTCTCTCTCTCTCTCTCTCTCTCTCTGTCTCTCCTCTCCTCTCCTTCTCTTACACAGTGTGGCTTGTCCTACAGACATTGAGGATTATCATGTAAATCTCTTTGTGTGCATTCAATGCTCAGTTCTAGTGTGGCATTACTATTTCCCACAATTAGTAGAACACCGGTATATATTTATATCCCAGTAATGAATGCAGTCATTCTATATCTGCCCTTTTTTTCTTCTGACTAATTTCACTCAGCATGATAATCTCTATGTCCATCCATTTGCAGGTAAATCTCATGACTTCATTTTTTCTGATAGCTGCACAGTATTCCATTGTGTAACTTACCATAGTTTCTTTATCCAGTCTTCTGTTCTCAGACACTCAGGTTGTTTCCAGATTCTGGCTATTGTGAATAGTGCTGCGATGAATAGAAGTGTAGATAGTGTTTCTGCTGTGTGTTTTTGGTTCTCCAGGGTATATTCCCAGGAGTGGTATGGTTGGGTCAAATGGAAGTCCAATTTCTAGTTTTTGGAGGAATGTCCATATTGTTTTCCAAAAGGGGTGGACCAGTTGGCATTCCCACCATCAATAGATGAGAGTTCCTTTCTCCCTGCATCCATGCCAGCACTGATTGTTCTTGCCCTTTTGGATGTGTGCACATAACATCTCTGTGGTGTGACATGATATCTCATTGTTGTTTTGATTTGCATATCCCTGGTGACTAATTATGAAGAGCACTTTTTCATATGCCTTTTGGCCATTTGAATTTCTTTGTCGAAGTTTCTGTTCAATTTTTTCTTCCCATTTTTTTGATGGGCTTGACTGTTTTCTTCTTGAAAAGCTCTTCTACCCAGTGCCTGATATATCATGGATATTACTTTCTTATCAGATGGGTGTTGGGCGAATATTCTTTCCCACTCTGTGGGCTATCTTTGTATCTTGGTCACTGTTTCTTTTGAGGTACAGAAGCTTTTCAGTGTCATATAATCTCATTTGTTTATACTTGCTTTCATTTGCTTTGTCAGTGGTATTTTGTCTTTTTTTTAAATATATTTTATTATACCACCATAAATAAAAAATAAACAATTACAAAAATGTTCATGTTTGGGCTTTGCCCATACAGTGTTCCAGCACCTATCCCTCCACCAGTGCCCATTTTCCACCACCAATGACCCCGATTACCTCCCCCTCCCTAGCCTGCCTCTATGGCAGGTTCTTTATCTCTTTTCTCTCTATCTCTCTCTTTCTCTCCTCCTCTTACAATTTGTGGATTGTAATACATATACTTAGAGATTATCATGGTAGTTTTTTCTTTGAAAATGCCTTTAACTTAGATGTCATAGAGCATTTTTTCCTATGTTTTATTTGATGTAGTACAAGGTCCTTATTTCTATTCTCCACCAAGGTAATTCTGAGTGTCTTGTACTCTGTTTCCTGAAAGGGTTATGTTTGCTTGCTTGAGGGCAAACTAGTATGATCCCTCCTTTGACTGCAGCCACGGTGGTGATCTGGTAAATTCTAACTGTCCCACACTAGGACCAGTTGGTAATAAGAGGAATTGTGCCAAATCTAGATAACATTGAATCATAGTAGAGATTATAATAATATTTCAAAAATTACTAACTCAGAGTCAAAATGGCTCCTATAATTGACACACCCTACATCAGTGTTTACACAAAAGAGAGACCTCATTAGCATGAACCCTGGCTTAAGTGTAAATAGCTTAAACAGCAAAGGTCCCAGCTAGCTAAAACATAGAAAAAAATGCATCTTTGGAGGAATCTCCATATTGTTTTCCAAAAAGGCTATACCAGTCAACATTCCCACTAACAATGAATTCCCGACATTCTATATGTTCCCCTGAACTTTTCCAGGAGTAATTCCTGAACACAGAACCAGAAGTAACCCATGAAAATATCTGGGTATGCCTCCTTTCAATAAAAGTTCAAGGGGCTGGGCGTAGCCCAGCGGGTAGGGTGTTTGCCTGTACGCGGCCGGCCTGTGCCGCCAGGGTTCGATCCCGGTATCCCATAGGTCCCCGAGCCCGCCAGGAGTAATCGAGTGCAGAGCCAGGAGTACCCTGGCATCGCGGTGTGACAAAAAAAAAAAAGTAAAAAAAGTTTATGCAATTAGCAGTCAGAGTGAGTGGTTAGGGCACTTGCCTTGCATGCAACCAACCTGGATATGCAGTCCTTGGTATTTCATATGGTTCTAATCTCAGCCAGGAGAGGTCCCTGATACTGGTGATGGAATGGAATTGGTGTTGTAAAATTGTATGCCTGGAATTTGATCATCAATGACTTTGCAAATCATGGTACTGTGAATAACCCATAAATCATGGTTCCTCAACAAAAAAAATTAATAAAAGTTTAAAAAAAAGAAAGTTTATAAAATTAAATTTTAAACTCTAATGACAGTTCCTTTATATCACTTGTAATCACTTGTCTTCCTGTTCATTGATTTTCTAGAGCAGGCACCAGTAACATCTCCATACATCCGGTCACATGCTAGTGTAGCCCAAGGGCATCTGCTCACTCCAGGGACACGAAGAGCCTCAAACCATTCCATCAGGTCATGGGAATGAGGTTCTATAATTGTTACTGGTTTTTGGCATATCAAATACAACACTGGTAGCTTGCCAGGCTTTGCTGTGTGGGTGGTATACTCTTGGTAGTAGGCTATCAATTCATACGTTTACTGATGAACCACAATGGGGAGAGATCGGCTTTTCTCTTGGGTGGAGCCTTGATGGGCTTTGGAGTTCAGATGTTGAAAATGGCGGCCCTCATGGTGTGTGTGTGTGGGGGGGTTCCTCTGTCTTCTTACAAGGCTCTATTGGGATGGCAGGCCAGGGCTAGAACCCGCCTTCCCTCCCAGATGCCTCATGAGCAGCTGAGCACAGGGAGATCCAGTAGCAGCTCTGCTCCATGTATCTGTGTCTCTGATTCAAGCATACCTGGGCTTAGGTTGGAACTCTGATGAGCAGGGACTTGAGATCGGCTGTTCTCTTGGGTGGAGCTCTGACAAACTATGGATTCCAGATCTTGAAAATGGCTGCCCTCAATTGGGGTTCCTCTGTCTTCTTGCAAGGTTCTATCAGGATGGCAGATCAGGGCTAGAACCCACCTTCCCTCCCAGATGCCGCATGATCAGCTGAGCACAGGGATTCCTTTATATAGACATTTGAAAATGTTTGGAGACCTTTCTACCAGCATTAAAGAAGAGTCAAAATGCTGCATAATCTCTAATGGAAAATACCAGTGAATATCTGTGAATACTTAATTCTTAACAAAAGGTTTTGTTTTTTTCTTTTTATTATTAAAAAAAATTTGTCTTTTGGACCACACCCATCTGTGCTGGGAGCTTATTCCTGGTTCTACAGACTAGGGAGGTGCCTCAATGGTATAGCACATGCCTTGCATATATGAGACCTTAGGGTTTGTTTTTTGTTTTTTAATTTTTATTCTACCATGTGAGATATGCAATTACAAGGATGTTCATAATTGGGTCTCTGCCATACAGTGTTCCAGCACCCAACCCTCCACCAGTGGCAAATTACCACCACCCATATCCCAAACACTGCACCACCCAAACCCTGCCTGCCCCTATTACAGGCACATTTTACTTCTCTATTTCTTTGCTTGTGTCCCTGTATTTCTCTCTCTCTCTCTCTCACTCTCTCTCTCTCTCTCTCTCCTGTTACACTCTGTGGCTTGTCCTATGGAAACTAACGATGTATGGTATCTATCTGAATATTCAATAGTGAGTTCTAGTGTGACATCATAATTCCTCATTCTCCATAACCTCTCCTGTTTGTTGCAAATAGAATGATCATTGAAGTGTATAAATGAGAAAGATCCTGGGAAGGACCTGGTACTAAAATACGTTAGAATCTAAGATTAACGTGGAACCACAGAGTGGCCGCGTGCCTGCACAGCTGTGGACCTGGAGTGTCTGTCTTCCGGCGGTTGGCTATGGTGGCTGGAGCTCAGGGCCATACCTACTGACCCGGAGTCTGGGAAATGGGTGGAGGCGCCCAAATCCCTGCTCCAAGTCTGGCAGGTGTGGCTGCCTGCATGCTCAGGAAACCCTAGGAGCTATGTAGGACATGGCCAGGGGCTGGCAGAGCCTTTTACTTTTCCCCCAGGAACTCCATAGGGCCTCTCCTAGGGTTTGTTTTCTGTCAGTGCAGAAAACAAAATCTCTTTCTCTCTCTCTCTCTCTCTCTCTCTCTCTCTCTCTCTATATATTAATATATATATATATACACACACATGGAAATGTTACTGGCGCCCGCTCGAGCAAATCGATGAATAACGGGATTCAAGTGATCGAGTGATCAAGTGAAATTATATATACACACACATATAGATAGATAGATATGAATATATACATATCTATCATATGTATATATAGTATATATGATATGTATACTATCACATGTATATATACATATCTATCATATGTGTATATACATATCTATCTATATATGTGTGTGTATATATATATATATATATATATATATATATATATATATATAAACCATGAATATTCTACCCAACCCTCTCAGAGAGCCCGGCAAGCTACTGAGAGTATACCGCCCGCACGAAAGAGCCTGGCAAGCTGTCCGATGCGTATTCAATATGCCAAACCAGTAATAAAAATGTTTATCTTCCCGACCCTGAAAAGAGCCCTTAGTACGGCAGCACTAAGAAGGACGAACAAGGAGTACCTGATAAAATTTCAGGGCCAAGCTAGGCTGCAAAAAGAAGAAGGACTAAAATGACTGTCTGTACATTCAGTGCACGTACACTGGCAAAATCGGAAGCATATATTGAAGACCTGATGGTGCTAGCGCAGAAGATCAAATACAACATCATTGGTCTGACTGAGACAAGGGAGGCGCCAATCACTTCACACCATTTTTGACACCGAAAAGAACTGTTACTAGGAACATGCACTAAAGAGGCGTCAGTGGCATCGGTGTCCTTGTCAACACAAACATGGCCGTGAATATTGATTCATTTGAATGCCTAACAAACCAGATAGGATGATTGCACTTGAAGAGATGTGGCCCACTGCCAGCATTTTTCTATCTTTGTTGTCTACGCACCAACATCCACATACAAGGAAGAAAAAAATTCTACATGGAACTGGAGGAGTTCTATAAAGAAAAAAAAGTTCACATCTTCTACAATCATAGTCGGTGATTTTAATGCCAAGATAGGATCGAGAAGATCGGCCAAAGAACTCCACATCAGGACCAATGGCCTAGAATGGAATGAACAGAGTGAGAGACTATCTGAGTTCATCATGTCCACCAAGACCATTCATGGGAACTCACAGTTCCAGAAGGCTGAAGTGAAATGTTGGACAAGGGAATCTCCTGGTGGACAATTCCACAATGAAATTGACCACGTCATCTTCAATTGAAGGTTTTGCCTGACCGTTGTTAGCTGTCATTCCAAAATTCCAAACAATATCGGACCACCGTCTCCTTCGTGCAAAATTCTACTTCATGCAATAGGGGAGAAAAGGCTACACAGTGTAAGAAGAGCACTCCCAGAATCACCACCAACTGGGAACTCTTTGGCATCATTGCGGCAACATGGGAAGATGCCATCATTGACGACATCGATAAAGAATACAACCGACTGGTTTAGCACTGTCGGGGAACGCTGCTGGGGTCCCCGACAGTGTCAGGACAGAGGTTCTCTTCTACCTCAGAGGACGCTGGGGGAACAGATGAAAATTGGCGAGTCCGTTGCAGTTCCAAAAAGGCTGTTAATAGTACAAAAGCTCTTCCACAGCACTCCAATATAATGAACAAACTTTAGCTCTGGTCCAAACTTAGACCATACAAAAGAGCCTAAGTCTCCCACCAAAGAGAGAGAATCTCACCCTAGCTGAGTCCTACCCAGAAGAAGGAGCAAAAGGCCAACGAGCAAAAGCCAAAAGCCAAAGGCCAAGGAGCCAAAAGCCACAGGAGCCAAAAGCCGAAAGCTAAAAGGCCCAAAGTCAAAAGGTCAAGGGACCTCAAGTCAGTCCCCTTATATACACCAAAAGTAATCCAACCGGGAGGGGTCATGTCAACAAAGACCTCTAAACAGAGTGTAGTGCCATACCCTATTGCAGGTATAAACAAAGGTTATGCCAAGGTCTAATCCTTTCTACCAAGATTATCTCTTATGTAAAACACTGGAGAGAGGGAGGGCTGAGATAAAGCAATACATCTTAATTTCATGAGCTTCATGTGATCTAGATGGTACCCACAAGGTCCTTATTATTATCTGCACCAGGGTGATTCTGAGTATCTTGTTCTCTGTATACTGAAAGGGTCACACTCGCCTGCTTAGAGCAAACTAGTATGATCCTTCCTATAGTCTTCCTATAGTCTCAGTGTAGCCAGGGTGGTAGTCTCCTAGTAAATTCTAACTGTCCCACGCTGGGTGCAGTGGGTATAAAGAGGAGCTGTGCCCAGTCTAGAAAACATAGAAGTCTTAGTAGATGTATAAGTCAGAAGTTATTCAATCAAGGTGACTTCTGTAACTGCCACACCCTCTAGCAGTGTTTACATAGAAGAGAGGTCTCATTAGAATGAACCTTGACTTAAATAGATTAAGCTGGGAGTGGGCAAAACAACAAAGCTCCCAGAATAGCTAAACCTGTCCTCCAACACAGCACCTCCATAATTGTGCGATAATGCTGAGAGAAGGACACAAAAGGACACCTGTCTTCAAAAACTCTCGAGCTCATTCCCCAATGTGGCAAGGCGCGAGCCTCAGGCAACCAAATGCTAACGTCCAAGCTCACAAAGTAGTGCAGAGAAGCAATAAAGGAAGACCTCAAAGAGAGGAGCAGAAATACTGGCCAATGCAGCAGAAGCCGGGAAAAGCATTTGCAACGCCCATCTGTCCTTTGCCAACTAAAAGACCAAGATGACTGCCCTCCGAAGTCTTGATGGACCTATCACACCTTCCAGAAAGGTAATGGAGAAGATTATCCATGACTTCTACTCAGATCTCTTTGATAGCCACATCCACCTGCCACATACCAAATTCCGCAGGATGGATATGTTGTTCCCAATGTTCTACTCAGATCTCTTTGATAGCCACATTCACCTGCCACATACCAAATTCCACAGGATGGAGATGTCGTTCCCAATGTTCTCCCTTCTGAAATCCGACATGCCATTTCATGGGTAAAAGAAGGTAACAGCACCAGGCCCAGACAAAGTCAGACCCGAATACCTGAAAAATCTGCCGTCAATACTCATCAGTACACTGGCTCGGCTCTTTACACGCTACCTGTCTGAATGCAAGGTGCTCTCCCAATGGAAAACCAGCAGGACAGTTCTACTGTTCAAGAAGGGAGACATCCACAACATTGGCAACTATCGCCTCATCTACCAGTTGTCTGTCATCTACAAGCTGTTCACTCGAGTCATCCTGAACAGAATTGGCAGAACATGAGATGAAGGACAACCATGTGAGCAAGCTGGCTTCTGAAAAGGATTCAGCACAATCAACCATATCCACACAGTAACCAAGCTTATTGACATTTGTAGGGAGTTCAAGATGCCGCTCTGTCTCACATTCATTAATTTAAAGAAAGCCTTTGATTCTGTGGAGTCTGAAGCAGTCATCGAAACCCTAGCCAAACAGGGTGTTCAAACCCAATACATCAAGATCCTTCGTGAGCTCTATTACGAATTCACCACCAGGATCTCACCATTCTACAAGGAAGTGATCATTGGTATCAAAAGAGGGATTCGTCAGGGTGATACCATTTCACCAAAACTCTTCAGAGCCACCCTCGAGAACATCATGTGACAGTTAGATGGGAAGGAATGGGAGTGAAGATAGATGGTCGGCAACTACACCACCTCCGCCAAGCGGCACAAATGCTGGCTGACTTTGACTGAGAATGTGGAAAGATATGTCTACAGCTGAATCTCAACAAAACTATGTTCATGAAAAATGAACCAGTTCCAGAGGCCCCATTCACTCTCAACAGAACAAACATCTCTAAATGCAGCAGTTATGTGTACCTAGGTTGAGAAGTCAACATTATGAATGACCTAAAACCTGAGCGGCACAGGAGGAAGAGAGGCATGGAATGCCTTCAAGAGCATCGAAGAAATAGCTAAAAGGACAAAGAACCTCCACTCCAGGCACATTTCTTTGACTACATTGTTCTCTCTGCATTAACGTATTCCTCAGAGACCTGGGCCCTAGGAAAGCAGGATGAAAATGCTATTTGGGTCTCCCAAAGAGGAATTGAAAGAGCTATGCTTGGAATGTCATGCCTCACTCAAGCAAGAGAAGGAATCCTACTGGATTTTCTGTTGGGGGATGAAGGAAGAAGGCATGATTGTATTTCTGTGATGTCCAATATAGTAATTGCTGGGTACATGTAGGCTCTTTATCCCCAAACAATAAGGTGGGAGAGAGCTTTCACTGATGTGGGGGGGTGAGGGGTGGGGAACCACTAGGGGGCCACATCCCTGCTCCCAGGGGCCATAGGGAGGAATCATGGGCATGTTGTTTTTCTCTAATCCTTGGCTGGTGAACAGTAATATTTCAATAATATTTCTAGTTATTTTTATAAACACAGTAAGAGAAACATTTACACCTGGAATTAGGATGACTTTTCCTGGGGAGATCATGCCATATAGCCCAGCCTGCATTCCACTCCCCAGATTGATCATCCCCAATCCCCTCAGGGATCTATTGGTCCACTGCTTATCTTTGGGTCAGAAAGAGTTATTCTGTTAACATTGCTCTTTATCTTTGTTTTTTTTTTTTTTTTTGCTTTTGGGTCACACCCGGCTGCTCAGGGGTTACTCCTGGCTCTGCACTCAAGAATCACTCCTGGCGGTGCCGGGGACCATATGGGAGGCGGCGGGGTCGAACCGGGAGGCCAGGCGCCAGGCGGGGCCCCCCTCCCCCCGGGGCTCCCCCCCCAGCCCCTATCTTTGGGTCAGAACAGAGCTTGTTCTGCGGTCTTGCTCTCATAACATTGTGCAGGACACTTAGTTGTCCCATGTCAAAGCCAGGGTGATCTCTTCACCTGGTTCCATCCAGTTGCATGGTGGGACCCTCCTTTTGGGGGTGTGAGGAATTAGAATCAATCTAAAGGCAACTGTGGTTTTTAGTTAGGAAATATAATGGAAGCCCAAGGGGTAATGAATTCAGAGTTAATTAACTCATTAATACACTGCCTTAATTGTTTTCCTTTGTCTATTCAAAAAATCCGTTAGCATAAGCATATGTAAAAGGCTTACAGGAGAGAGAGAGAGAGAGAGAGAGAGAGAGAGAGAGAGAGAGAGAGAGAGAGAGAGAGAGAGAGAGAGAAGCAACTTTTCATTTACAAAACAAAACCCAGAACTAACAAGTAGGGCTGAAAATAAGAGTATTCCAACAGTTAAGGGAGGTAAGGGCAATACTCAATGTTAAGAAAACAGAGGTGGTGACTTTGTGGTCCCAAAGAAGAAACCCCACCATGCTTTCTAGAATAGTAGGACCATTGAAATTATTATGTAAGACAATTTCTATTTCATAAATTTAAAAAAGAATAGTTGATCAGTTGGTTTAGAACAAAACTTTTACAATTAATGGAAAATCAAGGAAATGAGAAAGATGAATAAGGTACCTGTAGGTAAAAATCTATTAAAATAGAGATAAAAGAGAAGATTTGTGTCTTAGGAGGCTCACTGGAAGAAGGAATAAGAGAAGCATGGAAATGGGAAGCAGATTTGAACCAGTATGGAGAGAGAAAGAAAGAGAGGAGACTGAGGACCGCAGGATTATGGACTAACCATTCTGTGCTACAGTAACCTTAGCTACAGAATGAAGAAGTGAAGTGTTCTTAGGTCCTTCTGTTGTCCTTGTTTATAGTTCTAGTCCAGTGTTCACCATTGTAAAAATTGTTCTACCTTGATGGCATGATTGTATTTTTGTTTTGCTAACCTTTAAAATGTTTTTAAATTATAACACTATGATTTACCAAGTTGTTCATAATGCAGTTGTTTCAAAATTAAAGTTTGAACACCAATCCCACCACTAGTGTGACCTTCCCTTTGCCAGTGAAACCAGTTTTTCCATTCACCATCTCGGCCTGTCCCTTGTAGGCACGAACATATTTATTTTATGTTGTTCGTTCTAATACAAAGGCAAATAAAATTATCAAAACTTAGATCGGTAAGAGTCAATTTCTGATCATTGTTATATCTCTCAGTGGTGTTAATAAAGTTAGTACATTTAAAAAATCCAGTCTGAGGGGACCAGAGCGATAGCCCAGCAGTAGGGTGTTTGCCTTGACGCAGCCGGCCTTTGCAGGCCAGGGTTCTATCCACGGCATCCCATAAGGTCCCCCAAGCACCGCCAGGAGTAATTCCTGAGTGCAGAGCCAGGAGTAACCCCCTGAGCGCCGCCGGGTATGACCCAAAAATGCAAAAAAAAAAAAAATCCAGTCTGAGGATTTACTAGACTAGTTGTAATCTTCACTGTTACTATTTAGGCTCATTTAGCTTGTTGGTCTTATGTGCTTCTTTCCCATCATGTTTGCTGTGGTCCTATTGGGGTGATAGTTCTAGGAAATTTGGAGGTTCTGGAGAGCTGGAATGATTTAGGGGCTTAGTAGTTTGATGAGGTTCTCTTGTGGAGCTGGGCCAATTTTATGTTGAAGTGGCTGTTGTGCCTTCAGGCAGTAGGTGAATCTGCCTCCCTCTTCCCCCCATTCCGATACCAGAATTGTCAGCCTGAACCAGTCTACCTGGGAAGATTCTACACATCATATTCTTTTTGAAATTTTTTGGAACTGGGACATTTCTCTGCTGGCAGGTTGGTGGGTGTGGCCTGCTGGGTTTTATTTTGGGTGTTGGGGGAGAAGGCATGATTGTATTTCTGTGATGCCCAGTATAGTAATTGCTAGGTACATGTAGGTGTTGTGTACTCGAAATGTGGGTAGTGTGACAAGAACTGTATTTCCCCATTTTCCTTCATCGTCGTTTCAATATGTGTGTTGGGCGGAGAGGGTCGGTGTACACACTTACGACACACTTATCATTAGTGGAGCTGTTGATTACGCTCTGCATTGTGGTGGTGCTGGAACTTGAAACCTGTCTCAGGGCATACAAATAGGTGCTGTACCACTGAGCCACGTTCATGCATTCCTAAGAAACTAGTTTCATTTTTTTAAAAAAATTTGTAATTAAAAAATTGTTTGTAGTTTTCTGACAGTTTTAAAGCATAATTATAAAAGTATCATTATTGGGTTGTATTCCTTTCTGGACATTTTTTATGCTTTTCCAATAGTTGCTCTCTATAGCCAACATATGTGCTCTGGTCACAGATTGATTTGTTAAAAGCTAGGAATGGGACCATTGAGTATAGTATGTGGGCCCTTTCTTGTTTCCTGATGTATGCTTGCAGAGCTATAAACTTCCCTCTTAACACGGCTTTTGCCGTGTCCCACAAGTTCTTATAGTTGGTGTCTTCATTTTCATTTGTTTCCAGAAATCTTTGGATTTCCTGTTTGATTTCTTCTATGACCCATTTGTTGTTCAGGAGTGAGCTGTTCAGTTTCCAGGTGTTTGGTTTGACTCCCTGTTTCTGTGTACGGTTAACTTCCATTTTCAGTGCATCATGGTCTGAAAAGATAGCTGACACAATTTCTATCTTTTTTATTTTATTGAGGTATGCTTTGTGGCTGAGCATGTGGTCTATCTTGGAGAATGTTCCATGTGCACTAGAGAAAAATGTGTATTCAGCTTTTTTGGCATGAAAAGCCCTGTATATATCTACTAGCTCTCTTTCTTCCATTTCTTCCTTCAGGGCCAATATTTCCTTGGTGAGTTTCAGTCTTGTTGATCTATCCATCATTGATAGAGCAGTGTTGAAGTCTCCAACTATTATTGTGCTACTGTTAATGTCTTCTTTGAGGTCTCTTAGCAGTTGTTTTATGTATTTTGCTGGCCCCTCATTAGGTGCATATATGTTTAGTAGTGTAATTTCTTCCTGGTGTACATACCCCCTTAAGTAATAAGAAATGGCCTTCGTTGTCCCTTCTAACCTTTTTCAGCCTGAAGTCTATATTATCTGATACTAATATGGCCACACCATCCTTTTTGGAGGAGTTGTTTGCATGGAGAATGGTCTTCCACCCTTTGATTTTGAGTCTGTGTTTGTTCTGATTATTCAGATGTGTTTCTTGTAGACAGCAGAATGTTGGGTTCAATTTTTTAATCCATTTTGTTACTCTGTGTCTCTTAATTGGTGCATTTAGACCATTGACATTGAGAGAGATTATTGTCATGGGATTTTGTGTCATCTTTCTGTTTGTGCTTGTTGTGCTTATGGGTTTGGTCGTATTACAGTAGACCCTTCAGACCTTCTTTTAAGGTTGGTTTTGAGTCCATGAAGTTCCTGAGTTGTTGCTTATCCATGAAGTTGTGTATCTTTCCTTCATATCTGAATGTGAGTCTGGCCAGGTAAAGAATTCTTGGTGAGGCCTGCAGTTCATTGAGTCTTTTCACAATATCCCACCATTGTTTTCGGGCTCGGAGTGTTTCATCAGAGAAGTCTGCTGTAAATCTTAGAGATGTTCCTTTGTATGTGATTTCCTTCTTTGATCTTGCTGCTTTCAGTATTCTATCTCTATCTATAGTTTTTGTCATTTTTATTAAGATGTGTCTTGGAGTATTCTTGTTGGGGTTTCTTTTAGCTGGTATCCTATGGGCCTCCTGGATCTTGAGGCAAGCGTTCTTTAGTTCCGGGAACTTCTCAGCAATTATGGCTTTGACAGTTTCTTCTTCATCAGAGTTTTCTTCTTGGCCTTCTGGGACCCCAATGATCCGTATGTTGTTTCTTCTGGCTTCATCCTGATTATCTCTTGTTGTCTGTTCGGTAATTGTGAGTCTTTTTTTCTATCTTCTGGTGTTGTGTAGCGAATCTTTGGAACTCGTCCTCGAGATCACTAATTCTTTCTTCAGTAGCTATTATTCTGCTATGCTGGCTTTCCATTGTGTTTTTCATTTCATTTACCTCATTTTTAATAACTGTCATTTCCATTTGCATTTTCCTCACTTCTTCTATCATGTCCTCTTGTATTTTATTGAGTTTGCATTCCATTGCTTCTTTGAATTCCTTATGAATTCTTAACATTTCTTTCCGAAATTCCTTATCAGAGAGGTTATACAACTCATTGGTATTGCTTGGCTCATCTGGACTAGTGATTTCACTCCACAGAGCTTGACGGAATTTTTGCGTTGCTTTACCATTATGACTATTGTAGGTTGCAAATATGGGGTCTTGGGTGACTAGATAGTACAGTTAGTAGGTGTCTGGTCTGTTTGCAGAGTTTGGGTGGGTAGCAAGGATGTAGGAACCAAGGTTCACTGGTACCTCATGCAAGATAGGTAGTAAGAGGGTCACTAAGCGCGTCCCATGCGGTTTTGAGTTTTGGGATGTTCCCGGAAGCGCAGGGCCCAAAGGGTCCTCGGTGAAACCAAGGCAGTTTGCCTTGGTTCCCGTTGATGGAGTTTCCACTCTTCCCTGGGGCAACTTGGGTCCGCGGAGGCGCAGGGGTCACACACACACCTGTGGGGGGGAGACTGCCGCTGGGGGGAGACTGCCGCCGGTCCCGGAAGTGCAGGGACCAAAGGGTCCTTGGTGAAACCAAGGCAGTTTGCCTTGGTTCCCGTTGATGGAGTTTCCGCTCTTCCCTGGGGCAACTTGGGTCCGTGGAGGCGCAGGGGGTCACACACACACCTGTGGGGGGAGACTGCCGCTGGGGAGACTCCATTGAGTATAGTAGAGAAGACATGGCTCTTACCTTGCATACATCTGACTCTTGTTCTATTCCCAGTGGCATATAATATCACATAAGTATCACCAGAGGTCACTCCTCAAAGCCAGGAATATCCCCTGAACAATCTTAGGTGGGGCCCCAAATAAAATCAGACCTAGGAAGGAAAAATGAATACTGTCTTGATCAAGTTTCATCTGCTTAATAGATAATTTATTAAATATTAAGTGAAAATTCAATAACAGCTAAATGTAATATATTTTCCCTGGTTTTGGTGTGGGGACAAGGCCCTAGACCTCACAGTGACTGAGTCAGATCCCAATTGAAATTATTATTGCCACTGAATACTTTTGACCATTTTAGTATGATACTTAGATTGAGGGAAAAGTATTGATATGTTTAGTTCCTTCACGATATAGGATATTAAAAGTGACTCTGTTTATTTCTGTATTTTTATAGACTATCATAGAACTCTCTGAAGAGCGGGATGGTCTTCATTTTCTACCCCATGCTTCTTCATCTGCACAGTCACCCTGTGGTTCTCCAGGCATGAGGCGAACAGAAAGTCGACAGCATCTGTCAGTAGAACTGGCAGATGCTAAGGCCAAAATAAGAAGGCTTAGGCAGGAATTGTAAGTTTTCAAGGCTCATTGAATTTATATGGTCACAAAAGTGACTTGTATAGTGATTTTAGGGTTTGCAGTATAACTTGGTAGTTCCCAGTTGCTAGTATGTCTTAAAATTTTTACAAGTACTTGTCAAAATGGGGATAAACAAATATACTGGCTTTCCTAACATTAAAGTATAGCAAATTAAAGAATTCCCTTTGTTCTGAATTTATGTCCTTTCTATCTTTATAGAATTAAAATTTCCATTCTCTTAATTGTCTTGGAAAATTTTCCTCTCCTTAATATTTTTATGTTACTTGAAATATGAAGTACTAGGAACCACTGATAAAGATAAGTAAGTTAGCTTTTTAAAAATTCATGTTATAAAAGAGTGAATTATAAGAAGAGTGTTAAATATTTTTTTGGTATGTATTATGTGCATTAAGCTATAGAAGAGCCTAGCTGATGTACTTACAAATGGCAAATATTAAGATTGAAGCTAATGATAACATATTTCATTTTCAAGTTATATTACAAAAAAAAGTTGATATAAATGTCACATATATATTCTGTAGTGAATCACATGTAAAGACATGACCAATCTCTGTTGGAGATATTTTATTCACTTTAAAAAGAACAAGGGTTGGATGTGAGGGCAATCTTGCTGCGACATCTGTCACCCCATTGATCGCCAGGGTTGATTCGGCTGATCTGGCTGGCTAGGCGGGTGTCCCCTTCCTCCCTCACCGCTCCATGTGCGTCCCTACCGAAGCTGCAGGCTCGGTCGAAGAGGACGGCCTTCCCCCAAACAAAGACGGACCGGTCTTCGGTCGAGGGTATACGAGTAGCTGCGCTCCCCTGCTAGAACCTCCAAACAAGTTCTCAAAAAGAACAAGGGATTTTTGTGTTTTAGATGATTTTTCCTTCTTTTTTCATTTGGTTTATTTTCTTGGAATTAGACTTCAGGGTGTAGATTTTAAATTTAAAGCCACAATATGGCAATCAAGTTTATTTACTGATTATTTAAAACAGCTTAAGTATGCAAGGTAGAAAAACTATTCAGTCTATAGGAAAATTTGAAAACAAAATATTCAGCTTTCCTTGAGAATGTCTGTGTTATTATGTATCTATTGAAGTGAATACACCCAGGATATTCTATAAACAGCTGCACCAAGAAAATTAGGGAAGAGATTGCTGTTATTAGTTTGATTGACAGTTAATGGATAGCCTAAACAGTGAACACTAGTTAGTTCCATATAATTTAGCACAATCTTTTTCAGTCTTTAGATAAAGCGTGCAATTAGAATTGCAGTGATGGCTGTGAATTCATTTGACATTTTGCACTATATTAGAGTTTGATTTTTAAATAAGACATACTTAGCTATGGACTGTATTAAAATTCCAGACAACTTAGAAAGATTGATAAAATTTGATCTCAATGATTTGAAATTGTAAATGAGTATTTTAATGAGTAAATATGCTAAAGATAGCAAGTATTTCCAGTATCAAGCATTTCTTAAAATATCAGATATTATTTCTGTTGTCTTTTGAAAATGTTGTTATACGTTTCTTCTAACATTTGTTATCTTTTGTGTCGATGGATATTTATAAAGTGATTATTATTTATAAAATGATTGGTGGGCCAGAGAGATACAATGGTAGGGTAATTGCCTTGCATGTAGCCAACCCTGGTTGGATCCCCAGCATCCCATATCTTCCCTGAGTACCCCTGAGTACTGCAAACAGATACCTGAGTTCAGTCAGGAGTATCCCCTGAGTACTTCTGGGTGGGGTTAAAAAAATACTCCAACAAAATATTGATGACTAAAAATAATTTGGTCTTTTTATAACTACTAGAAGATACTGAACTAGTAATGAGTAATGAGAATTTGCAAATTAGCTAGCAAAAATGCTTATGAGTGATATATAATATAATTTTTGGGGGGGGGGGTCACACTGTGTGATGTTCAAGGGTATACTCCTGTCTCTGCACTCAGGAAACACTCCTGGCAGTCCTTAAGGCAGCAAATGGGATGCCTAGGATCAAACCAGGGCTTGCTGCATGTAAAACAAATATCCTACCCGCTTTACTATTGCTCTGGCCCCAGTAATATAATTTTTCAAATCACTTGATCACTTGAATCCCGTTATTCATCGATTTGCTCGAGCGGGCGCCAGTAACATTTCCATTGGACCCTATCACGTGCCAATGTAGCCCAATGGCATCTGGTTGATTCAGGAATATGAAGAGCCTCAAACCATTCCTTTAGAGTCTTGACAAGGAAGTCTGACCATCTTGTAGGTGGGCGGCCCCGTGATCTTTTGACATTCCGTGGGATCCAGTCGGTAATGGCTCTAGTCCAGCGGTTGTCTCCAAATCGCATTACATGTCCAGCCCATCTGATTTTCGATGCCTTGGCAAACGAGACAGCATCCCTGATTCTGGAATAGCGACGGAGGTCAGAACTCCGGATTCCTTCTCTCACTTGAGTGAGGCGTGATATTCCAAGCATAGCTCTTTCAATTCCTCTCTGGGAGACCTGAATAGCATTCTCATCTGCTTTCGTAGGGCCCAGGTCTCTGAGGCATATGTTAATGCAGGGAGAACAGTGGAGTCAAAGAGATGTGCCCGGAGCCGGAGGTTCTTTGTCCTTTTAGCAATTTCTTCGATGCCTTTGAAGGCATTCCATGCTGCTCTCTTCCTCCTGCGCAGCTCAGGTTTTAGGTCGTTCATCATGCTGATTTCTCGACCTATGTATTCATAACTGCATATATAATTATAATTATATATGTTATTATAGATAATATATATAATAATATATAATTACATTATTATATTATAAATATATAATAATATATAATTATATATAATAATATATAATTATAATATAATATATTATAATTACAATAATATATAATTATAATATATAACATATAATAATATATGATTATTATATATGATATACATTATAATATATAATATAATTATATATTATATATAATTATAATTATATATGTGCATAACACATATATAATTTTTCAAATATATAATCAAAGTATAAAAATATAGTAGGGCTGGAGTGATAGTGCAGTGGGTAAGGTGATTGCCTTTCACATGGCTGGCCTAGGTCAATCCCAGGCACCACATATGGTCCCTAGAGTCCTACCAGGAGTGATCCCTGAGCTCAGAGCCAGGGATCCTGAGCACTCCTGGGGTGCACACTCAGAAACAACAACAGCAACAACTATGTCTATGTTTGTATATATGTTTTTTTTTTATTTTTTAAAAAATATTTATTATACCACCATGAGACATGCAATTACAAAGGTGTTCATAATTGGTTCTTGGTAATACAGTATTCCAGCACCCCTCCCTCCACCAGTGCCCCATTTCCACCACCAATGTACCCCACCCTCCCGCCCACCCCCAGGCTGCCTCAATAGCAGGTAGCCCCGTTTCCTCTCTTTCTCTCTCTATCTCTCTCTGTCTGTCTCTGCATCTCTCTCCCTCTTCTTTTACACATTGTGGCTAGCCCTGCAGATATTTAGAGTTTATTACTTAAGTCTCTTTGTGTATATTCAATGGTGAGTTTTAATCTGCCATTACCATTTCCCACATTTAGTAAAGCACTGGTATCTATTTATATCCAATTAATGAATGCAGACATTCTATATCTGTCCTTTTCCTTCTGACTAATTTCACTCAGCATGATAGTCTCCATGTCCATACATTTGCAGGTAAATTTCATAATTTCGTCTTTTCTGACAGCTGCATAGTATTCCATAGTGTAGATGAACCACAGTTTCTTTAGCCAGTCCTCTGTTCTCGGGCATTTAGGTTGTTTCCATATTCTAGCTACAGTGAATAGAGCAGAGATGGATAAAGAAGTACAGATAGTGTTTCTGCTATGTGTTTTTCGGGTATATTCCCAGGAGTGCTATTGCTGGATCAAAATGGGAGCTCAATATCTAATTTTGGAGGAATTCCCATATTGTTTACCAAAAGGGCTGGACCAGTGGGCACTCCCACCAACAGTGGATCAGAGTCCCTTTTTCCCCACGCCAGCACCGGTTGTTCTTGCTGTTTTGGATGTGTGCCAGTCTCTGTGGTGTGAGATGGTACCTCATTGTTGTTTTGATTTGCATCTCCCTGATGATTAAAGATGAAGAGCACTTTTCATATGCCTTTTGGCCATTCGAATTTCTTCTTTTTGGGAAGCTTCTGTTCATTTCTTCTCCTCTTTTTTTTGATGGGGTTGGCTGTTTTTTCCCTTGGGGAGTGCTACCAGTGCCTAATATATCCTGGATATTAACCCCTTGTGAGATGGGTATTGGGTGAATATCCTTTCCCACTCTGTGGATTGTCTTTGTATCTTGGTCACTGTTTCTTTTGAGGTGCAGAAGCTTTTCAATTTGATATAATCTCATTTGTATATCTTTGCTTCCATTTGCTTGGTCAGTGGTGTGTCGTCTTTAAAGATACTTTTCGTTTCAATGTCGTAGAGCGTTTCTCCTATGTTTTCTTCGATGTACCTTATAGACTCATGTCTGATGTTGAGATCTATAATCCATTTTGATCTGACTTTTGTGCATGGCGTTAGAAGGAGGTGTAAGTTCATTTTTTTACACGTAGATGCCCTGTTTTCCCAGCACCATTTGTTGAAGAGGCTTTCTTTGCTCCACTTACTATTTTTTGCTCCTTTATCGAAGATTAAGTGGTTGTATATTTGAAGAGTGTGTTTCAGGATATTCCGTTCTATTCCATAGATCTAGGGGCTCTGTCTGTGTATGTACATGTATAATTTGCAATGTGAGTAGAGGTAGTAACTTCTTATAAATTTCATTTATATATACTAATTGACAATATCATAAACTCTAATAATTCTTTTGACTATCAAACATCCTTGTTTTTGGTGCTTTCCCCTTAGATATACTGTCAATGAGGTGTTAAAATATTTTTCCCGCTAGTTTTAGAATTTTTCCATTACAATTATTTAGAATTATTTATTAAATTTTATATAGTCTTCCAACACCCATCTCTCCAATGTGTTAAATCTTATATTTCTGCCAATATCATTCTCAGATAATTAATAATTTCTTTGAATATTTTGATATATTTGGTGCATAAGTTAATAAGTAACAGTTATTTATACCTTTTATACTCTCCCAGAACCGTAGCGTTTGGATTAAGGGACAGAGGTGAGGAGGGCTGGGCAGCAAAGGCGGACTTTGGAGAAGGAGAGAACGGGTCAAAATGCCCAGGATTAAAGGGCGTTGTGTGGGCTGGTTGGAAAGACGGAAAGAAGGGATTGAAAGTGGGACTATGGGGGAGGGGAGAACGGAAAGTAGGTCTTTACCCCTCGGGGCAAAAGTGGTGACGTTGTGTCAGTAACCTCTCACAAAGGAAGGGAATTCCACGGTCAATTCCAAACAAACAGAAACCTTCAAAATCCCGGGCTTTTTTCTCGCCCACCCTAAAGTACCAGCCCTCTTCCAGCCTCAGACTCTCTCAAACTACCCTAAGGAGCACTCAGGGCCGGCTGTGAAAGGATTTGTGTGTTGAAAACCTGCCTGTTCAGCTCCTAGCTCTGGGCTCACTAGTGACCCCTGGTGGTTTTGGGGTTTGGGGTGTGGCTTTTGTCAGCCGCTTGCAAGGTTATCCCGTGTATTGTTGGTCTCCCTGACCCAGAATTTTCTAATTAAAAAAAAAAGGAAGCCATATGGGAAAGGACTATGGAAAATGCTGATTTACTTCTAGAAATAAGGACTCTTGGGGGGAGGGAGGTTAGGGAGGAGGCATTCCCACACCCAGCGTTGCTCAGCGGTTACTCTTGGCTCTGCACTCAGGAATCACTCCTGGCAGAGTGCTTGGGAGAAATCTTATGCCAAGGATCAAATCCGGGTTGGTTTCATGCAAGGCAAACATCTTACCCGCTTTACTATCTCTCTGGCGCCTAGAAATTCCAAGTTTGGACGTTGGGAGTGGAAGAGAAGGTCATGACTTGGGAGGAAGTTTTAGGGTGCATGTCCGTAAGGTGGTCTAATTAGAAGAGAGTTATGCAGAGCCTGGCAAGCTACCCGTGCTTTATTTCTAATGTCAAAACCTAGTAACAATTATAGACCTCAATTCCATGACCTGAAGAATGGTTTGAGGCTCTTCCTGACACTGGAGCAAGCAGATGCCCTTGGGTTACACTTGCTTGTGACAGGATGTATGGAGATGTTACTAGTGCCCACTCGAGCAAATCGATGAACAACAGGAAGACAGTGATACAGTGATACCTTTTATAAAGATCATACATCAGAATATTCATCCTTTTATAAAAACAATGTTTTCCCTATATAGTTCCTTATTTTTGGTTGTCATTGTGAGACATTATGGGGGCCATATGCTTTTCAGGTGTTGCACACTTTGGTTGCATTATTTGGATATACATAGGGTTGTGTTGCTCCATAGATCAAACATTCGTTTTGGCATACTAGTACTGGGATCACACTCAGAATGTGGGATAGTGCTGGGAATTCAATGTGTATTCTTACCACCTATGGACAGACACTCTACCATTGAGCCACATCTGAATTGAGAAAATTTATCCTTCAAACAATACAATTCACTAAGCATGTAACTGTGTACAAGACCATAAAATTTAATACTCTGTAAGTACATTACTCTAGCTATCATAATTTTTCAAAAACTGTAAAGACATACAAATTACATAGAAAATAGTGTGTAAAATTTAGTAACTTTTAATATATTCATAGAATTGTGCGATCATCATACTTTAAGACATTTTATTTCCCCAAGAGAAACTTCATACCCATTAGCAGTTGCTTGCTAACCCTTGGTTCCTGAAAACCACTAGTACACTTGGTATCCAAGAATTTTCTTTTTTTGAATGTTTTGTGTAAATGAAATAATATGTTATGTGACCTTGGGAGCAGACTTCTTTCTCTTCCAATATTGTCAGAGTGCATCAGTGTTGTAGCATATATCACTACTTTATTCCTGTACATGGTTGAATAACATGTAGAATTGTATTTATTCATTTGTTGTTAGAATCTTGAATTTTCTACTTTTGCATTATTATCAATCACTCTCATTCATATGTGAACATTTTTGTGTGGATTCATGTTTTTGTTCTTATATATTGGAAAGTACACTTGTTGGAACACATGGTAAGTTGTATAACTGACAAAATCATGTGTACTCTATTTGGCTTTGTTTTCTTTAGTTTTGGGATCACATCCAGCTGTGCTCAGGGCTTACTCCTTGCTCTACACTCTGTGAGCAGTCTTGGGGCTCAGGAGGCCAGATAGAATGTCCATATCAAAACTGGGGAGGCAGCATACAAGGCAAGCACCCTGCCTGCTGTACTCTTGTTCCGGCCTCTTACATCACACTATTTGATGGCCCATTTCACATACCTGCCAGTAATAAATGTGAGCTTTATATTCTTACCAATAGTTACTATAGCACCTTTAGAAAATTATAGACTTCCTTACTAACTCTGCAGGGTGTTCCCGGATGAGAGGGGGACCAGGTTTGCTAATATAGCTGCAGTGATAGAAAATGGATTAACTTCAGATCATACTGAAGTTGCCTATTCTGTCCTAGTACAGGGTAAATTAATGCTAAGGAAATCATGATGTTTGTCACAAGATGTTTATTGCTGTTTCTTTCCTTGCTTCCTAATCCCCTTTATTTTTTTAAAAGTAAATGATGTTTGGGCGGAGCGATAGCCCAGCGGTAGGGCGTTTGCCTTGCACGGCCGGCCTGTGCCGGCCCGGGTTCGATCCCCGCGTCCCATATGGTCCCCAAGTACCGCCAGGAGTAATTCCTGAGTGCAGAGTCAGGAGAAACCCCTGAGCATCGCTGGGTGTGACTCAAAAACACACACACAAAAAAAAAAAAAATAAAAGTAAATGACATTTAATGATACAAAATAAATGATATGTAGTAATAATTTATGAAATACATTCTTTAATAAAATTTAAAAAGATTAGATTATGAGAAAATTATGTTGACAATTCTGAAAATTTCCCCATTTTATGCACCAAGAGATTTTTATTTCCACTGCATGTTGTTATAGTGTTGTTTTGCCACACTTTGTGATTAAATGGCTGTATCTTATACCTGAATTTACTTAGCCAGTGGATTTTGAGTAATCCCTCTTCTTTTTCTCTCTTTTTCCTTTGGCTTATGTTTTATATTGATGAATCCTTTGAAATATTAAAATGGTTAACAGAAAAATAAATAAATAAAAATAATAGCCATCCTACTGGGTGTGAAGTTAAAGCTCATTATAGTTTTGACTTATGGTTTGTGATTATTGATAGTGTTGAACATTTTTCATGTGATTGTTAGTAATTTGTATATTTTCTCCGGAGAAATTGCTATTCTTTGTATATTTTAAAGCTGAGTTGTGTGATTAACTTAAAATTTTTAATTGAATTTTAATTGACATGAAAAGAGTGTAAATTTGCAGTTCTTCATCATACATAGTTGCAAACACCATTTTTGTTGTGATAAGAACTGTTTTTTGGGGAGGGATCATAACTGGCAATGCTCAAGATTTATTCCTAGCTCTGCACTCAGGAATTATTCGGTGGTGTTCTGGGGATCATATGGGATGCTGACGATCAAACCTGGGTCAGCTGCGTGCAAGACAAATGCCCTAGCTCACTGGCCCCATGATGAGAACTTTTAAGATCTGCTGTCTTATTAACTTTAAAATATTCAAAGCAGAATCTTTTTTTCTTTTTGGCCAGGTAAAGAATCTGGCTTATTTTTATTCAGTGCAGTAATAATTTTTTAATATTGGTCACCATCCTGTGCATCATATCCCAGTGAACTTTTTGTTTGTTTTGTTTTGGGGCCACATGTGGCTGTACTCAGGTATTACTCCTGGCTCTGCATTCAGTGATACTGCCTGGTTCATCTGGGTACATATGTAGTCATGGGATTGAACTCGGGTCAGCCACATACAAGACACTTATCCACTGTACTATCTCTCTGGCCCCCAATAAATTTAAAAGACAATTTCTTTTTCCTTCTCTCTTTGTTCTTATCATTCTTGTTATGATGATGGAAGTTATTGCACGCACTCAGTTGTGATGCTCCATATCTCATGTAATTGTGATATGGTGTTCAATGCAGTAGCACACTTGGTTGAATCACCAGGGATCCCAAAGAGCAGAGCTGCCAGGATAGGTTTCTATATACATCTACATAGCATAGTGCTGGGATTGAATTCATGGCTTCATATGGCAAGAAGATGGTCTGAGGCTTTTCGTATTCCTGGAGCAAGCAGATACCCTTGGGCTACACTAGCACGCAGCAGGATGTATGGAGATGTTACTGATGCCCACTCGAGCAAATTGATGAACAACGGGAAGACAAGTGATACAAGTGAAGTGATACATATGGCAAGGCATTCACTCTGCCACTGGATTATTCTGTGACCTAACCCAAATGAGATGCTGGGGATTGAATCTGGATCAGCTTTGTGCGAGGCAAATGCCCTACCCACTGTACTGTTTCTTTAGCCCACCAATTTGAATTTCTTTAGTGACTTATTCTTGTTGGTAGTTGTGATGAGGGATCTCTATGTTGAATAATAGGAGTGAAAGTGAACATCTTTATTTGCTCCTGATATAGAAGAAATACTTTCAGTTTTTACCCATTAAGAATGTTAGATTTGGGTGTGTTGCATATTGTCTTTATATTATTGAGATCATCCTCATTTTGTTGAAGGATTTCTCATAAATAGCAATTTATCAAAATTGTCAAATGTTTTCTCTACATCTGTGGAGATGAACATATGGTTTTTGTTCTTTTATTAATGTGGTAGATCATATTTGTTCACATATTTCAAACTAGCTGCATTCCTGGGAAAAAAAATCTCACATTATCATAATGTATGAGGCATTTAATATATTGTATTTTATTTGCTAGAATTTTGTTGAGGATCTTTATATCAATTTTTGTAAGGGATATTAGTCTAAAATAATTTTCTTAGTAATGTCTGCCAGTTTTTTCTTTCAAGATAATGTTGATCTCATTGAAACTGTCTTAGAGGTGGGCTGGAGGCGATAGCACAGTGGGTAGGGCATTTGCCTTGCACACGGCCGACCCGGGCTATAACCCTGGCATCCCATATGGTCTCCCGAGCACCCCCAGGAGTAATTCTTGAGTGCAGAGCCAGGAATAACCCCTGAGCATCGCCAAGTGTGACCCAAAAAGAAAAAAAAAGAAACTGTCTTGGAGGATTCCATTTTCTTCCACTTGCTTGAGAATGAGTAGTAGATACTCTTTGAAAGTTTGGAAAAACGTCCACGTGAAAAAGTGTGATTTTTGTTCTTAAGGAATTTTTTTTATAATATTCAAAAAGTTCTTGATAGAAATAGATCAGTTTAAATTTTATATTTCTTCCTGACTCATTCTGAAATTTCTCATTTTTCTTTCTAGATTCTCCAATTTAGTGGTGTAAAGTTGTTCGTAGTAATCTCTACTGTGATAAACCTACTCTTGTCTTTTTCGAAAACCTACTCTTGACTGTTGATTTATATATATTTTTTAATTTCTGTATTGTCATTTTCTGTTCGAATTTGATCTATTTTCTGCCTCCTAATTTGGACTTCCTTTGTAAAACTTTGGTTTCTTGAGACATGAGGTTAAGTTCTTTATTTGTGCCTGTTCTTGTTTCTTGATAATACCTGCAGTGCTATGATCTTTTCCTTAGTTACAGTTTTTGCTATATCTCTTAAGTCTCAGTAGCTGATGTCTTTATTCTCATTTGTATGTAATCTCTTTATTAAAAAATATCCTCTTTGACCCAGTGGTTGTTCAACTTCTAGGTATTTGAGTTTTTCTCAGCATTTTTGGAAAGTGAGGGAGTCTTCCAAGCAGTGCTCAGGAGACTTGAGGCTCCAGGGTAAATTTTTTTCCTACTCGGCTGGCAGTTCAGTGTGAGGGCCTGAGGCTGCTGTGCTGAAAGGGCCTTGTGGTGCTGGTGGTACCTGGGCTGTATGACAGAAATTGAGGGTCTTCATGGCTCAGGGGACTATGTTGTGCCAAGAACAGAATCTGGGTCAGGTGCATGCTCGCATGCTACACGTGCAGCTTTGCTGCTGTTATGTGTTCCTCTACCCTGGCTTTTTGTTTGTGTTTTGTTTAAATTTCAAAGTAAAGTGATCTGAGAGCATGCTTGATCTGATTTCTTTTGCTTAACTTTATGGGGATCTTTTGTGTCCAAAATATGGTTTATTCTAGAGAATGACCCGAAATATGGTTTATTCTAGAGAAGAACACTGTAGAATGTATACTTGGCCTTTTGAGAATGGAGAGTTGTTTCCATGTCTATTAATTCCATCCCTTCTGTTTATTTTAAGACAACTTTTTCCTTATTTATTCTTTGTCTGGTTGATGTATTCAATTGTGAGAGTATGCCATTAAAATATGTTACAATTATGTTACTGTTGATAATTTTCTTCAGGCCTCTTAAGAGTTTAGATGACCCCCCACTCCATGAGGGCTGCCATTTTCCACATCTGGACTTCTCTCTCGTCAGAGCTCCACCCAGCAGAAGAGCCTATTACAGCCTGTCTTGCGCGGCTGCAAGCGGCGCCGCGGTTCATCAATAAATGCTATATTTAGAGGTGACTACAAGAGTATGCCACCCGCATGGCAGAGCCTGACAAGCTACCCGTGTCGTATTTGATATGCCAAATACCAGTAACAATTATAGACCTCAATCCCATGATCTAATGGAATGGTTTGAGGCTCTTTATGTTCCCGAGCAAGCAGGTGCCCTTGGGCTCTACTTGCATGAGACAGGTCATATGGAGATGTTACTGGTGCCCGCTCGAGCAAATCGATGATGAACGGGAAGACAGTGACAGTGACAGTGATACTAATGATCCTTCATTTGTTGCATATATGATACTGAATATATGTATTATAAGTATATGATCCCGAATATAAGTATAAGTAATATAAGGTATATAATGTCCTTCTGTGTCTTTATTATCTTTTACAGTATTATAAATATATGATACTGAATATAAGTATTACAACTATTACAACTTTTATAATGTCCATCTCTGTCTTTTATTACCTTTCTAAGAGTAAAGCCCTTTTTTGTAATATGATTACGGCTGGTTCTGGCTTTTACAGCCTTCTGTTTGTTTGCCTGTGTGGTTATTTTCCAGCCTTTTACTTTTAAGCCATTTGGAGAGTTCAAGTGAATCTCTTCTGAGCAGAAAAAGATTGGCTTCAGTTTTTTGATCCATCCAGCCACTGATGAGTTCAGACCCCTAAAAGTTAAACGAAATCACTGGAATAATGAAATATAATGATATCTTTTTAAATATTATAGAGTAGTCTATGTTTTGTTGATCATTTGTATTAGACCACTTAGTGCATCTTACAACACTAACATAATAAACAAGAGTTTTTTTAATTCCTGTTTGTCGGTGAAGTTTTATATTATACCATTGAATTTGAATGATAGCTGGATGCAGTATCTTTATTTGGATGCCTATTTCATTCACTTTGTTGACTGGTATATTATTCCCTTTTAGTTTCATTTGAAAAACCTGCTGTGATTTTTATGGAGTGTCTCTTATGGGTAATTTTGGAATTTTCTCCTATTGCTCTTGAATTATATCTTTAGCTCTTGCCATTTTAATTGTGTATCTTGGTGTTTTTATGTTTTGATTTATTCTGATTGAAACTCCTTGAGATTCCTGAATCTGTTAGACTTGGTTGATCTTCATCTTGAAGAGGTTTTCAGCTACAGTTTTCTTGCAAAACTTCTTCTCTAGTCTCTCCTTTCTTTCTGAGGTCTCTGTACTTGGACATTATTTCTATTCAGGCTTCTCTTAGATCTGACATTTTCTTCATTTTTTAATTATTTTTTCTTCCTTTTTGGCTTTAAATTTATTTCTATTTATTCACTTGTATCACTTGTCTTCCTATTTTTCATCGATTTTCTCTAGCGGGCACAGTAACGTCTCCATTCGTTAGGAATGAGGTCCATTATTGTTACTGTTTTTGGCATATCCAGTTCACCACGGGTAGCTTGCCAGGCTCTGCGGTGGATCTGGGTTCATCCCAGGGGGCCCAGTCATTTTCTATGTCAGACCATCAACCATCCAGGGTCCACAAGGCAGAGTCCTGGATGTAGACAAGCCTATCTCCTGTCTGCCACCTGCTGATGCAGCCGGGCACTGCAGCCACACCTGTAACACCTCGAGGGACAGTTTCTTATTTATTAAAATTTATTTTTTATTGAAATCTGAATGACAAAGTCACAAGATATTCGTGACAGTTTCAGGTGTGCAATGTTCGGCACCAGTGCCTTCGCCAGAATCACTAACCTTCAGCAGTGTTCCCATTTTCCCTACTGCGTCCCAGCCTTGCTTCTCTAGTAGGCACATTTCTCCTCTGCCATTGCTAGTGTTCCCTTCCCTAACTTGTTCCCCAGTCCCTCTGCCCCCATAGCAAACTTCCTACTGTGCACCAGTTCTCTTGCTCTTCATTTCTATTATCTTTGGGCATGTGATATTCCTCTAGGAAGTTTCTCTAAATCCCACTCAGAAAGAGATAATTCTGAGTCTTTCCCTTTCCTCCTGACTGATATATCTAACATGATACTCTCCAGATATACCCAGGTAGCAGCAAATTGCGTGACTTCATCTTTCTTATGACTGTGTAGTACTCCATTGTGTATATGTACTATAGCTTCTATCATTCTGCCGCTTATTCCCTCCATTGTGGTTTTTAGTTCTTCAGAGCTAAATTGTTGTCTTCAGATCAGCAATTCATGATTTTTATGATTGGTGTTTTCTTATATTTAGCTTTCTTCATTAAAACTATGCTCTATTTATCAGGCTATTGGGGTGGGGAGAAAAACTGGGGATGTTGGTGCTGAGAAATGTGCACTACAGGAGGGATGGGTATTGGAACACTGCTTGACTGAAACCCAACCATGAACATCTTTGTAATGGTCTATCTTATGGTGATTAAATAAATAAATAAATAAATAAACTATTCTCTATTTTAATATATATGTGAAATAAGATTTTATATTTGAGTTTATTTGCCAAAATATTGTTCACGTTGATGAACAATTGAATCCACTTAAAAATTGGTTCCCTTATAAAGGGAATAATTCTCCATAGACAATTATAGTTGAGAGAACCATAAATATGTATAAGGAAATATGAACAATAATTTTATATTGAAAGTAAAATATATATTATTAAAGAACAGAAGGTGAATATGTAATCTTTGTAGTAGATACTACTTTGGGGAGCTTGACCTTGCTTTTAAGGGTGAGGTGAAAACTGGGAGTTTGAAGTAAAGCAGTGACTTGTAATAGTTTATCTCATGGTGATTCAATAAATGTTTTCAAATATTCATTCTCATAAAAAAGGAAAGCAGGGCCGGGCGATAGTCCAGTGGGTAGGGCGTTTGCCTTGCACGCAGCTGGCTTGTGCCGGCCCGGGTTCGATCCCTGGCATCCCATATGGTCCCCCGAGCACCGCCAAGAGTAATTCCTGAGTGCAGAGCCAGGAGTAACCCCTGAGCATTGCCGGGTGTGACCCAAAAAATAAAAAAAAAAATAAAAAAAAAAAAGAAAAGCAGAGCAAAGAGAGAAAGTATATATTAAAAAATTGAAGATGTTTACAGGTTACGGAAAAGAAACCAGTAAATAATTTTAATTATTTGTAAATGTTGAAAGTAGCTTGACATGGGGCCGGAGCGATAGTCCAGCGGGTAGGGCTTTTGCCTTGCTTGCGGCCGGCCTGTGCCGGCCAGGTTCGATCCCGGCATCCCATATGGTCCCCTGAGCACCGCCAGGAGTAATTCCTGAGTGCAGAGCCAGGGAGTAACCCCTGAGCATTGCTGGGTGTGACCCAAAAGCCAAAAAAAAAAAAAAAAAAGAAAAAAGTAGCTTGACGGATTTATGTCACAAACCAGACATTATTTAGTGTCATTTTCAGCTTGTTTGTCTTTGATAAATGAGGAAAAGGAGAGGAAAAGAGTTGGAAAGTTGCATTACAGAGAGAAGGTGAAGAGAGAGAAGCTTTATTTATGAGGATGTCAGTCATTACTATTAAACTTTGAAGAAGTACAGGCAGGGTGGTTGGTTGATCACATAATTATGTAGTCTTAATATTCATTTCTTTATTTCTTCTTGGTTGAGGTTATGACTAATGTGCTCAACTAGGTATTTAGTAACGGTAATATATTTGTATTAATGTAGAATGCCATACTTTTCAAAAGTAGTAAGTCTTATTCTTTTAATTTTTTCTTTTCTTTTTTTTTTTTTTTGCATTGAAGGGAAGAAAAGACTGAACAGTTACTGGACTGTAAACAAGAACTTGAGCAAATGGAAATAGAACTGAAAAGGCTGCAGCAAGAGGTTTGTATCCAGAACTGTTATCAGGAGTACAAAATAATGAGAAATTCAATGAGTTCCTTAGTATTATTATAACCTTTGAATAAATAACTGAGCTATTGAGACGTAAAGAGATAGGATTATTTCAGTGTTTCTTGAAAAGTGCTGGAGCCAAAACTACAAATCAAGGCTTTTAGACATTTTTTCTAGATCACTGCTGATCTAGAAAAAAGATCACCTGAAACAACCTAATATATCACAGTATTTAAATAAAGTTTCAAGCATTAAAAATCTATATAACTCATTGGGTTGGAGATAGTTCAGAAAGCTGAATGTATACTTTACATGTAGGGGTATGGGTTTGATCTCTGCATATGGTCCCCTAAGCACTGCCAAGAGCAATTCTCCAGTACTGCTGGGTGTGATCCAAAATCATATTGAGGAGAGAAACTTATTTTAAAACATCCTAAATATTTTTATATTTCTGATAGAGAGCATTACATGAAAATCTAACATATGAGCATAATTTATTTGTGTGTAAGCATGTATGTTCAATTTTTTTAATTACTTGGGATTGGAGAGAGAGTATAGTGGACAGGGTGCTTGCATTGCATGCAGCCAACCTGGGTTCTATAATCACCACCCCTGTGGTACCATGAACTCCACCAGGAGTGATCCTTGAGCAAAGCCAGGAGTAACCCCTGAACATAGCTGGTGTTGACCAAAAACCTAAATAAGTAAATATTTTTTATTACTTATTTTAAAAGAACTTTATTTCTCCAACTTGAAAACTAATTTAATTGACATATAATTTACATACCATAAAATTCTCACAGTCCGGGGCGGAGGATAGCCCAGCGGGTAGGGCGTTTGCTTTGCCGCGGCTGGCCTGTGCCGGCCTGGGTTCGATCCCCGGCATCCCATATGGTCCCCCGAGCACCGCCAGGAGTAATTCCTGAGTGCAGAGCCAGGAGAAACCCCTGAGCATTGCCAGATGTGACCCAAAAAGAAAAAAAAAAATTCTCACAGTCCATTTACTGTAAAGTTTGTTGGGTTTTCTTTTAGTAAAGTTTTCAAGTTGGGCAATCAAGAAATGTGTATTTGAAACTGCAAAATACATTTAATAATTATTTCTATTTAGAACATGAATTTGCTTTCGGATGCCCGATCTGCAAGAATGTACCGGGATGAATTAGATGCACTTCGAGAGAAGGCCATCAGAGTTGATAAGCTTGAAAGTGAAGTCAGCAGATATAAAGAGAGATTGCATGATATTGAATTTTATAAGGCAAGAGTTGAGGTATGTTGTGTAATTTAAATTATAATTTTTAAAATATGAGTATTTTCAAAATGAAATTATTTTTTAGAATTATTGTTATATAAAAATATATCTTCAGATATTTATTTAGAGATTTAAAAGATATTTTTAAACAATATTTTATTGAACTTTATAGAGTTCAATAAAGGGACTTCCTTATTTTCTCGTATTAGGGCAGATTTTTAAAATCATTCCCTGGTATATATGTATATGATACAAAATATCTTGGACTGGAAGATAGCTTAAAGGGCTGAAGAGCATGAATGGTATGCATAGAACTTCAACAAAGATTTGTGAACTAAATTTTCGGAGCTGGGGGCCAGAGCGATAGCCCAGCGAGTAGGGTGTTTGCCTTGCACGCTGCCAGCCTGTACTGGCCTAGGTTCAATCCCCGGCATCCCATATGGTCCCCCGAGCACTGCGGGAGTAATTCCTGAGTGCAGAGCCAGGAGAAACTCCTGAGCATTGCCAGGTATGACCCATAAAGCAAAAAAAAAAAAAAAAAATTCGGAGCATCGGGAGGGCGGCTGGGATATTATCTCAGAGTTGGAGTGCATACAGTGCATGTTGGAGGCCCAGCATTCTTTCCAAGAAAAAATTAAATATATCCCCATAATTTCATATGAAATTTTAGTATTTGAGCGCTGAATATTTCGCTGCTTAAATGTAGGATATAAAATGAAGCCCAAAAGACATTTTTTCCCATGGCCCCCCATTCACAATACAGACTGACATCAACCATATCTATGACTCATTAACTATAGTCTTACAAATAACTATTGATAAACATAGCATAATGCCTTATTTCACAATAGAGAATTTTTGTTTTAGGCTTGGAAAAATTAAGTGTTAAGATATTTGTAATAAATAAAGCCTATTTGAAATCTATAGGAATTAAAAGAAGACAATCAAGTTTTATTAGAAACAAAAACCATGTTGGAAGATCAGTTAGATGGAACTCGAGCCCGTTCTGATAAATTGCATGAATTAGAAAAAGAAAATTTACAACTAAAGGCTAAACTGCATGATATGGAGATGGTAAGTCCCATGATGTCCATCAGTTACATGACTGCGAAAGAAAAATTCTAAGATTCATTTAATTTCTTTTTTTTTAATTCAAATTGTAATTCTGATAACTTTTTTTAATTACTATTTTATTATACCACCGTGAGATATACAATTAAACGTTGTTCATGTTTGGGGTTTCGGTCACACAGTATTCCAGCACCCCTCCCTCCACCAGTGCCCATTTCCCACCACCAATGTCCCCAATTCCCTCCCCCTCCCATAGCCTGCCTCTACGGCAGGTTATCTATCTCTTTTCTCTCTTTCTCCCTCTCCCTCTCTTCCCTCTCTTACACATTGTGGATTGCAATACATACACTTAGAGGCCATCATGTGCATTTTTCTGCCTGTATTCAATGCTCAGTTCTAGGTTGGTATTAGCCCTTTCGTCATTTAATTTCTTTATAATGTTTTATAATTTTCTTTATCTTGAAATATTAATAGAGAAGAAATAGCTAAATTACACATTTCCAACTTTATATAGAGTACTGTAAAATTTAGTAAAATTTAGTGTTACTAAAGATGCAGAAACACCAGGCAGAGCAGATACCAGCTGCCCCATTGAACCCATGCACTCCACTGACCACGAGAGCTTTCGGCCCGAGTCCACCATCCCTATAGATTTATCTCCACATCCCTCTCAGAGAGCCCAGCAAGCTACTGAGAGTATACCGCCCTCACGAAAAGAGCCTGGCAAGCTATCCAATGCGTATTCAATATGCCAAAACCAGTAATAAAAATGTTTATCTTCCCGACCCTGAAAGAACCCTTAATACAGCAGTACTAAGAAAGATGAACAAGGAGTACCTGATAAAATTTCAGGGCCAAACTAGACTGCCAAAACAAAGAAGGACAAAATTGACTGTCTGTACTTTCAATGTATGTCACTGGCATCAGAAGTATATCAAGGACCTGATGGTGCAAGCACAAAATATCAAAAACAAGATCATTGGTTTGACTGAGATGAAGAGGCGTCAATCACTTCACACCGTTTTTGACACCAGAGAAGAACTGTTCCTAGGAACATGCAACAAAAGAGGCGCCCGGTGGCGTCGGGTGTCCTTGTCAACACAAACATGGCCGTGAACATTGATTCATTTGAATGCCTAACAAACCGGATAGAACAATTACACTTGAAGAGATGTGGCCCACTGCCAGCAATTTCTATCTTAGTTGTCTACGCTCCAATATCCACATACAAGGAAGAAGAAATTGAGAAATTCTACATGGAACTAGAGTTCTATTAAAAAAAGATCACACCTTCTACAAGATCATAGTCGGTGATTTTAATGCCAATATAGGACCAAGAGGATCAGCTGAAGAACTCCACATCAAGAACCATGGCCTATAATGGAATGAACAGAGTGAGAGACTATCTGAGTTCATCATGTTCACCAAGACCATTCCTGGGAGCTCACAGTTCCAGAAGGCTGAAATGAAACGTTGGACATGGGAATCACCTGGTAGACAGTTCCACAATGAAATTGACCACATCAATTTCAATTGAAGGTTTTGCCTGACCGATGTTGCTGTTCATCCCCAAATTCCAAACAATATCAGACCACTGACTCCTTTGTGCAAAATTGAACTTCATACAATGGGGAGAAAAGGCTGTAAAGTTTAAGAAGAGAACTCCCAGAATGAACACCAAATGGGAACTCTTTGGCACCTTAGCGGCAACATGGGAAGATGCCATCATTGATGACATCAATGAAGAATACAATCGACTAGTTCAGCACCTCCATGATTGTGCGAAGAATGCCAGAGAGAGTGAGAGAGAGAGCAAAACACACACACACACACACACACACACACACACACACACGCAAAAGGATGCCTGTCTTCAAGAACTCTCGAGCTCATTTTCCAACGTGTCAAGGCACAAGCCTCAGGCAACAAATGCTAACGTTCAAGCTTGCAAAGCAGTGCAGAGAAGCAATAAAGGAAGACCTCAAAGAGAAAAGAACAAAAAATACTGGAAGATGCAGCAGAAGCCAGGAAAAGCATTTGCAACACCCACCTGTCCTTTGCCAACTAAAAGACCAAGATGCCTGCCCTCCAAAGTCCTGATGGACCTATCACACCTTCCAGAAAGGCAATGGAGAAGATTATCCATGACTTCTACTCAGATCTCTTTGATAGCCACGTTCACCTACCATATACCAAATTCTGCAGGATGGATATGTCGTTCCCACCGTTCTCCCTTCTGAAATCCGACATGCCATTTCATCGGTAAAGAAGGGAACAACACCAGGCCCAGACAAAGTCAGACCCGAACACCTGAAGAATCTGCCGTCAGTACTCATCAATACACTGGCTCGGCTCTTCACACGCTACCTGTCTGAATGCAATGTGCCCTCCCAGTGGAAAACTAGTAGGACAGTTCTACTGTTCAAGAAGGGAAACATTCACAACATTGGCAACTGTCACCCCATCTACCAGTTGTCTGTCATCTACAAGCTGTTCACTTGAATCTTCCTGACAGGATTGGCAGAACATTAGATGAAGAACAACCATGGGAGCAAACTGGCTTCCGAAAGAATTCAGCACAATCGACCATATCCACACATTAACCAAGCTTATTGACATTTGTAGGGAGTTCAAGATGCTGCTCTGTCTCACGTTCATTTATTTAAAGAAAGCCTTTGCTTCTGTTGAGACCGAAGCGGTCATCGAAGCCCTAGACAATCAGGGCGTTCAAATCCAATACATCAAGATCCTTCATGAGCTGTATTAAGAATTCACCACCCAGGATCTCACCATGTCAAAAGAGGGTTTCAACAGGGTGATACCATTTCACCAAAACTCTTCAGCACCACCCTCGAGAACATCATGCGACAATTAGAATGGGAAGGAATGGGAGTGAAGATAGATGGTCGGCAACTACACCACCTCTACTTCACTGATGAGATCGTTCTAATAAAACCAAACATTAGCCAAGTGGCACAAATCCTGGCTGACTTCAACCGAGAATATGGAAAGATAGGTCTACAGCTGATTCTCAAAAAAACTGTGTTCATGAAAAATTTACTACATCCCGATGCCCCATTCACTCTCAGTGGAACAGACATCTCTGAATGCAGCAGTTATGTGTACCTAGGTCGAGAAGTCAACATGATGAACGACCTAAAACCTGAGCTGCGCAGGAGGAAGAGAGGCATGGAATGCCTTCAAGAGCATCGAAGAAATAGCTAAAAGGACAAAGAACCTCCGGCTCCGGCCACATCTCTTTGACTCCACTGTTCTCCCTGCATTAACATACGCCTCAGAGACCTGGGGCCTACAAAAGCAGGATGATAATGCTATTTGGATCTACCAAAGAGGAATCGAAAGAGCTATACTTGGAATATCACGCCTCACTCAAGCAAGAGAAGGAATCCAGAGTTCCAACCTCTGTCAATGTTCCAGAGTCAGGGATGCTGTCTCGTTTGCCAAGGCATCGAAAATCAGATGGGCTGGACATGTAATGTGATTTGGAGACAACCGCTGGACTAGAGCCGTTGCCGACTGGATCCCATGGGACGTCAAAAGATCATGTGGCCGCCCACCTACAAGATGGTAAAACTTCTTCGTCAGACCCTGAAGGAATGGTTTGAGGCTCTTCAGATTCCTGAAGCAACCAGTTGCCATTGGGCTACACTGGCACGTGATAGGGTCAAATGGAAATATTACTGGTGCCCGCTCGATTAAATAGATGAATAATGGGATGTCAAGGATCAAGTGACTGTAAAATTTCTGCATTCTTCACTATGGAGTATTATTAATAGTTATTAACCATGTTATTTTATTGTGTCCGTTGTGTTAATAATGCAGCTGTTGTGTTTTCTACCTTTAACATTTGGTCAGAAATTTCAGTATATATAACTGAAGATTTTTCAGTATCCTCAGAAATCACTTTAAAGTGCTATTCCTGATAGTACTTTTGTCCATGAATATGGCTTGTGGTGGCGAAGCACTTTGTAGCTTATATGAGGAACCAAGTTTAATCCCCTGCCAGTCCCCCCAAAAATCTCATTGTGTATAGCCCTGGTGGCCTCTCAGCACTGCAGGTTTGGCCCTGGTAGCCCCCATTGCTGCCCCATGCACTAAGCCAGCAAGTGATCACTACCATTTGAGTAGCACCTGGATTAACCACAGTCTTCCTTAGCATCAGTGGGTTTGGCTTCTATTTTTAAAGAATATTAAAATTTAAAAAATGTCAGGTACCTGGTCGATATAATGGTTATTAGTAATGACCGAGTTTTGCCTTTAAAGTGAAATTTTGACAAAAGTTTATCCTCAGATTAGTCAGTTTCTGATAAATACAATAGAATAAAATATTTTCTTGGAATGTACTGTTTCTTACTTTTATATTATATCCCTGTTCCCTGCCATCAAAAAAAGGAACGTGATATGGATAGGAAAAAGATTGAAGAACTGATGGAAGAAAACATGACTTTGGAAATGGCACAGAAGCAAAGTATGGATGAATCATTACATCTTGGCTGGGAGCTGGAACAGATATCCAGAACTAGTGAACTTTCTGAAGGTATTCCCAGTTTTATTTAAAGGAATAAATCACATTGCATTTATGCTTAAATGTCTGGATATGTTAGTTCAGCTCTTTGTTTTCCTCAGCTGGGGATATCTCAGAAGGCTGTCTTTCTGGATATAATATTATAGATTGGTGTGTTATTTTCACATTCCTGGTCCTTATCTTTGCATATACTACAATAACATTTTGTTTGTTGGGAATCCAGAATCAGCAGTGAACAAGAGTACTCTCAGTACTGTGATCAGTGGCCATTCTGAGAACCAAAGCAGGTGCTCCTGCATGCAAAGTGTGAACTGTGTTTTGATCTGTCTTCTTGTCATCCTGTATTAACATATTTAATCTGGTAGCCTCCATTGCTGCCCCATGTACTAAGCCAGCAAGTGATGTGTTCAGACACGGTTTTTGTTAATATCACAAGAAGCTGGAATATCATTTACTGATGAATTTGCAGAAATTTAACTAATTACTAATGCATCAAGAAAGTTTTCTTGGCTAGTCAGCATGTTCTTTTACTATTATCAGTAAATCAGAATGTTCGAAGATTCTTGTAATTGAGTATGTAGCCAAAAAGAAAGTGAAATAAGAATCTTCATGACTACTTCATCATTATATATAATGTCTATTTTAGGTTTGTATGTATCAACTGGTCCTGCCCACTTAGGTTCTAGAAATAATGTAAAATCTATCATTCCCTAGATAATATAACATTTCAATTATTTATTCCTACATATATATGTATATGTATATATGCATATATGCTGATAACCAACATATTTCATTGAAATTAGATACAGGCATGTTAAATTTACTTGAACTTATCTGATTTCATAATTCCTATTTACCCAGTGTTAAGTATCATACTATTCTACCTGCATTCCTTCCTTTAGCAGTTATGTAAGGACCGTCCACCCATAAGATAATATATCAGACCCTGAGGATAGTGGTAAGCGAGACATAATTCTGAAAGAATTTACACTCTGGTATTTACAGAATTCAACTGATTATACATCACATTTACTTTCATTAGGCTCTTCTTGGTTTTCTACTTGAAAATCTAACTTTAAATTCTGTGAACCCATGTAGATTTGCACATACAGTAAGTCATGATATGATATTCAGCTAGTGAATGTTTTGAAATGTAGTGATTACTTATATGTGTGTGTGTGTGTGTGTGTGTGTATATATATATATATATATATATAATTCGTTATTGTATACTTTGTGAGGTTATCTATAAAGTTAGCAATTTAACTTACTTTCTACTTCTTTTTTGAAAAATTTTTGGGATTGAACAAGGCACACGCAACCATTGAACAACATCCTTCACACTGGTTTTGTTTATAAAGTAGTTAAAATTGCACTCTGAAGAATTTCATCCAACAGTTGAGGCTGTAGATGCTGTTAAGCAACTTTTATAATTGTTGAAAAGAGTGAATTTATTAATACATCTAAAACTCATATAATAATGTCTGGTATATTGTAAGCATTTAAGTGTAAATTGTTATTGATAGTGTTGTTCTTATTGTTTTTATTGCATTGCAGTTGTTTTGCTTAGTATTACACGGGACATACACCAGAATATTTATCTTGGCATGGTGCGATTTTAGTTTAGTTTTGGTTTTGGGGCAAAGTGGAAGTGCACTTGCTTTGCACATGCATGGCCTACCCTCAGCACTGTAAGAAAAAGAGAAAATTCTGGGGAATATTTTATTGTATCTCATCTGCATTATATGCCTGTGGGATATATGTTTTGTGTGTTGCCCATTTTAATTTTACTTTTCCCCCATTCTCTTTCCCTTCGTTGTTGACCAGAGGCTGCACATTTACCTGGTGGTGGTGATTGCACATTTGCAGCTTGGGTGCTCACTGAAGTTTGCACATCAGGTGGTGGGGCTCACTGACTTTTGCCCTCCTTTACTTGTAGCACATGTACTCGTAGTTAAGGTACACACATCATTGTTGTCGTGCTCTCTCCAGGGCTTGCTGTGAACGTCAGATGTGTATTTACCAGGTACTTCCTGCCATGGTGTTTGTACATTTAATTAGGTGCAGTATTTGCCAGGGTCCACAGCTTCTGTGGTACTTGCTGACATGTGCCTGGACTCACAGCCAACAGAGGTACCAGCTCAAACAGCAGAGCTGCCAGAATTGCGCTTAGCATATGTGGGACTGCACAAAGATTGAAACTTGTGACTCAGATGCCTGCAAGGCAAATGATATAACTTATTGCACATTTTCTCTGGGTCCTGCATTTCTTTCTATGATTGAGAATTTCAGGTACACACAAAAGTAGACCTGGAACTGCTCTTCTGTCAGTATCTGTATCCTTTTCCTTCCTGAAGTAAAAACTATTTTATTTATGAATCTGTCATTTTTATATCCTCATACTATTAATAGAAAAACAGTGCTATTCTTACTGAGCACATTATTCTCTGAACTGTAAGCCATCTTTTTTATTTTTTCATAAAATGCCACATGGAAACTTTTGTCCATTTTGGAGAAGCCCAGGTTCTCTCTGGAATAGGGAGATAATGTCTCTCTATCTCCCCTCACATCTCTTTAAATTTATTTCAATAAACAAACTAAATATGTCATTTTGAAGTATACCTAGAGTTATCTCAGCAAAAAAAAAAGGGTAGGTAGATTTTTTTTTTTAAGATGTTGTCCATGACTATCAAAAGTGGGTGATGCTGGGGCCGGAGTGATAGCCCAGCGGGTAGGGCGTTTGCCTTGCATGCGGCCGGCCCATGCCAGCCTGGGTTCGATCCCCGGCATCCCATATGGTCCCCCGAGCACCGCCAGGAGTAATTCCTGAGTGCAGAGCCAGGAGAAACCCCTGAGCATCGCCGGGTGTGACCCAAACACCAAAAAAAAAAAAAAAAGTGGGTGATGCTGCCCTCTAGGGGACACTTGAATGACGTGAGTGCAATTGGAGGGCAGGGAATGCTTTCTATTTGCTTAAATAAAATAGATTCCCAAGGAGCGCTGAGTAATTTTTGTTCGTTTTCTGAAAAGGAGGCAATAGGTCATTAAGTTTAGAAACCTCTAATATTACTCTCTTGGAATCAGTTAGAAATTTCCCTGTCAAGCTATCTTTCTTTAATTTTTGAAGCTGAGATACAGTATTTTATACAAGTAACCTATGACTCAGAGAGGATAAAGCTCCTTAGGTATTTTCAAGCAGATAATCTATCATGGAACTGAACTCTAAGTCTAATTTTTTTTCTCTTTGCCAATGTGCTTATGGATGTGTTAATAATTTAATATTTCTATTATGGTTTTGGGGGAGGGACTAGTTGTTGTAGGTCCGCCCTAGCAATGACTGAGCCTTAGAACCACTGCTGGTGAAGCTCAGAGGCCATCAGGGCTACTTCTGTTGGTGTTCAGAGCTTTGTGTAACCCCAGAGATAGAACCCATAGACGAGTGCATGTGAAACATGTGCCATATGGCTTTTAGCCATGCCCCAGCTCTATGTCATTTTCATTGTATTTATTTTCTATGAAGCTTTATAAATACCAGACAGACACTATAGTATATTTGTACTTGGTATTTAATATCGTAGAGTAAGCATGACTTGCTAATGAGGTTGTTAACTATTGTAGCACCACAGAAATCGCTGGGCCATGAGGTAAATGAGCTGACATCAAGTAGATTATTGAAGTTGGAGATGGAAAACCAGAGTTTGACTAAAACCGTAGAAGAGCTTCGGGTACTGTGGATTCTACAGGGGGCAGTACCTCCAAAATCCTGAAAATTGAAAAAAGAAAATCAAAGACTAAGTAAAAAGGTAAATAAAAATGTTTTAATGTAGCATTTTAAGTAAAAACATTTAAAAGTATGGATGTAAAACATTTCTAGTCTTTAATGTGCCCTTCGGGAGGGGCCATGCTGGCCAGACTTGGAGCAGGGATTTGGGCCCCTCCTCTTATTCCTCCACCTCCACCTCCAACCCTGGAAGAGAAACGCACCAGACCCACCGCTCCGAGGCCATGCAACTCTCTTAGATAGTACTAGATGTTAGGATCAGGTCCTTCCCAGCATCTTTCACGTTTATACACTCTATACAGTTCTAGGCAGGTTCTAGCCGTGGCCTGTCATCCCAGTGATCCTAGCAAGAAGCCAGAGGAACCCCCCACACCAATAGGTCAGTCATTCTCAACATCTGGACTCTGCAGCTCCTCAGAGCGCCACCCAAGAGTAAACCTGATCTTTCCCCATTGAGTTTCATCAGAAAATGCTCAAGATGAGAGCCTTCTACTGAGAGTATACCACCTACACGGCAGACTGGCAAGCTACCCGTGTTTTATTTGATATGCCAAAAACCAGTAACAGTTATGGACCTCATTCCCATGTCCTGAAGAAATGGTTTGAGGCTCTTCCTGTTCCTGGAGCAAACAGATGCCCTTGGGCTACACTTGCTTGCAACAGGATGTATGGAGTTGTTACTGGTGCCCGCTCGAGCAAATCGATGAACAACGGGAACACAAGTAATACAAGTGATACAATAGATAAGTTCAAATGGAAACGTTACTGGTGCCTGCTTGATCAAATTGTCCAATAACGGAATGTCAAGTGATCAAGTAATGAGGTATTTAAACTTGAAATTAAATATGTATTTTTTAAATCTTTAATAAACATTCTTAATGTCTTAGAAATGAATCATCTGGTTATTGTATAAGTAAACAATATCATGTTGGCTGGGAAAATCAGTAATTTTGATCATTTTGAATTTGCTATTTTATATTTTATTCTTACTGTTATCTCTTTAAAATATGTAATTACTGCTATGGGGCGGGGCGGATAGCCCAGCGGAAGGGCATTTGCCTTGCATGCTGCTGGCCTGTGCCGGCCTGGGTTCGATCCCCGGCATCCCATATGGTCCCCTGAGCACTGCCAGAAGTGATTCCTGAGTGCAAAGCCAGGAGAAACCCCTGAGCATCGCGGGTGTGACCCAAAAAAGAAAAATAAATGTGTTATTACTGCTATACAGTTGTAGATATTTTCTTAGTGTGAATTTCCAAATGTGTAAGTGGGATTCTGGGTCGAAGGACAAGAACATGCTTACTGTTTTTGCTACTAAAAAATTAATTAAAATGTGTAATTATAAATATATTTAAACCCAGGGTGAAGGCTTCTGAACCAAAAGTGTTCAAATGTTTCTCTTGGGCTGGAGTGATGACAGCCGGAGCAATAGTACAGCGGTAGGGTGTTTGTTTTGCATACAGACAACCCAGGTTTAATCCCCAGCAGCCCATCTGGTCTCCAAGCACCACCAGAATCAATTCCTGAGTACTGAACCCAGAGTAACCACTAAGCAAAAAAATAAAAAAAACCTCTCCTGATGGTATTTGGGCTAAGGAGGGCATATGGAAATCAAACCTGGGGCTCCAGTTTATGAAACATGAAACGTGTGCTTCAGTCCCTTACCCATTTATTTCTTCAGCCTACTTGCCACAGTTTTGCTCTCTTTTTCCCTTTAATAATTTTTCTCCACTTCCTTTTTTTTTATTTTAAACCAGTGCATTTCTTTTTTTTCCTCGCTAAACTTTTATCATTTCTTTTTTTTTAATTTAAATTTTATTTTTTATTTATTTTTGACAATTACAAAAATGTTCATGTTTGGGTTTAAAACCATACAGTGTTCCAGCACCCATCCCTCCACCAGTGCCCATTTCCCACCACCAATGTCCCCGATACCATCCCCCTCCCCTAGCCTGCCTCCATGGCAGGTTCTCCATCTCTTTTCTCTTTCTCTCTCTCTCACTCTCTCTCGCTCTCTTCCCTCTCTTACATGTTGTGGATTGTAATAGACTTTCAACAATCATTGGTCCACTGTTCCTTTCTCTGTCTTACCTAACCTCTGCCCCCACACATTTGTGGTAGTTTCGACCTTTGGCAAGACCTCCTGATCCACATTTCGCCTGACCTTGGATATTGGCATCGTAATATTTTATCATCATTTCTCATCTTTTTATTTATTTTTCTCTTTTCTTCCTTGTTTATTTAAATTATATTAAAATGTAATTTAAATTATTTGATTTATAATTAAAACTTTACAAATACTCTCAGGCCAAGAAATATCTTAAAATATTTACAGTCTTCATAGCACATAATTATCAATTTAATTGTATTTGTCTTTGTGCTTAGTAAAAATTTGCCACTAAAAGAAGCAGAGGTAAGAAAGATAGTTCAGTTTGTGTGTTTTACATAGACTATTATTTGAATTTCAGTACTGTATGCTAGAATTTCACTATTTACATATTGTAACTTTTCCCCTTTGATTTAATGATATCTTTGTTTTGACGTATTTCCACTATGATAAAATATTTCGTGATACATTGTTTTCTGATTTAATTTCCTCTAGGTTGAAATTCTTGAAAATGAAATTATTCAAGAAAAAACAAAGTCTTCAGAATTGCCAGAACTTAAGCAAGGATCTGATGAAGGAAAAAGCTCAGCTTGAAAAAAACCATTGAAACTCTTAGAGAAAATTCAGAGAGACAGGTTCATTACTTTCTTACTATGCAATGGAATGTATTTTACTAAATATCAGTAATGATACATTTTCATTTATGCAGACAGGATGTTTATATGACACTAAAGGAGAAAAACTTCAGCATTTAAATGTGCACCCTTTTTGGAGCAACCACAGCTAAGTGGACTGGTGAGAAGGGCTCAGAGTGCTGGAGATTGAACCCAGAACCTTGCATATGGTTTATCACTTGAGCCACACCTAGAACTTTTAGATTTTACAGTCACTGTTTTTTAAAGTCACTGATTTTTTTTAAATCTCATTTTCTACTCGTGTTTTTGGAAAATATGAGGGAAAACCAAGGATTTTTTAATTGCCATTTTATATATAAAATTATCTAGTATAATAACTAGTACAAATTTTGCGGTGCCAATATTTTCAAGTGCAGAGTGTCTTTAAAAATAAACTACAGGGGCCGGAGCGATAGCCCAGCGGGTAGGGCGTTTGCCTTGCACGCGGCCAGCCTGTGCCGGCCTGGGTTCGATCCCGGCATCCCATATGGTCCCCCGAGCACTGCCAGGAGTAATTCCTGAGTGCAGAGCCAGGAGTAACCCCTGAGCATCGCCGGTGTAACCCAAAAAGCAAAAAAAAAAAAAAAAATAAAAAAAAAAAAAAAAAATAAACTACATTTTCTAAAGCTAGTAGGGGGAGTGAAGGCAAAATATAGCAATACTGACCCAGCTTTAATGACTGCAGTTTTGTGTATGCTGTCTGATTTGTTTTCACGTGTTTTATTATTCATTTTATGCTTGAAGAAACTGAGCACTGGATAGATTGAGTGACATGGTATTTTAAAGTTTATTTGTTTTTCGAGGTCAAGTGATAGCAGAGCGGGAGGGTGTTTGCCTTGCACGCGGGCCACCTGGGTTCGATCCCTGGCATCTCATATGGTCCCCCGAGCACCGCCAGGAGTAATTCCTGAGCAAAGAGCCAGGAGTAATCCCTGAGCCTTGCTGGTGTCACCCGAAAAAATCAAAAAAAAAAAAAAAATTCTTTGTTTTTCAGAAGTAAAATTACTAGCTTTATGTGTGTTTTTAATTCCTTGGCAACCTATAAAAAGGTAGATTTATATAGTTAACAGAAGAAAAATTTTGGAGCTAAGATAGAATCTGTCCTTTCACAGGGCCAGAGCAATAGCACAGCAGGTAGCACGTTTGCCTTGCACACAGCCAACCTGGGTTCAATCCCCGGCATCCCATATGGTCCCCGAGCACCACCAGGAGTAATTCCTGAGTGCAGAGCCAGGAGTAACCCCTGAGCATTGCTGGGTGTGACCCAAAAAGCTAAAAAAAAAAAAAATCCTTTCTCAAGGTTCTCAGGAAATTGTTTTCAACACACTAAATTTTGAGTAACATTGTGTTAGAGTTTTCAGTTGTATCAAGGAATTTTGTTACTTTAATATTTTCCAAATTCTTTTTTGAGAAGAAATACACATCCATGTATGTCCACAAAAATAAAGCAAATATTTAGTAAAAATCCATTACATATAGTCATTGCGAAATATATTAAATTAAAGGAGTAGCTTATATTTTCAAGGAGATATCTATGATATTTTGTCTGTTTTCATATTTGATGTAGAAATATATAATCATACATAACCCGAATGTTTTATTAAATACTTATCTGTTAATTGCTTCTTTATATTATGAATTTCTTTTAAGACATGAACTTTGTTACCTGACTATATACACATGCACCCATTTTTGTTGGAATTAAAAGAAAGAGATATAATATCTATTGTTATATTCTGAATTCCTTTTTTTAAAAAAAAAACAGTGCTAAGGGTGCGCATATGCTGCCCTAACCCATGTGCTGCTTGAACCCACATGGCCGAATGCATGTGTTGCCTGAGTGCATGTGTTGCCCGCATCTCCCCTCTTAAGATACTTACTTTCATGCTGTCCTACCTAATGTACGGATGTGTGTACTGGGGTTTCCTCCGCCCTTGGAGGACCCCTCATTCTCTCTTGAGGAAGTGGGTTATTCTTTCTCTCTTCTCCCTCTTTTCCCTCCCTGAAGAGCCTCCAAATAAAATCTGTTTGCTTAAAAAAAAGTGCTAAGAGTTGAACTGAGGCCCTCACACATGTAAGACAATTGATTTCCCACTGAGCTGAATTCTAGGTTCCTCCCATTAGTTTTAGGAAAAGAAATTGTATAATTTATGTTTATTTTCTTGACTAAATAAAAATTGTAATTTTATCCTTTCTGTTAGGTTAAAATACTGGAACAGGAAAATGAACATCTGAACCAAACTGTGTCTTCCTTGAGGCAGCGCTCCCAGATAGGTGCTGAAGCAAGGGTGAAGGACATTGAGAAAGAAAATAAAATTCTCCATGAATCTATCAAAGAAACAAGCAGCAAGTTAAGCAAGATTGAGTTTGAAAAAAGACAAATTAGAAAAGAATTAGAACATTATAAAGAGAAAGGAGAAAGAACAGAAGAACTTGAAAATGAGTTGCATCATCTTGAAAAGGAGAATGAATTGTTACAGAAAAAGATAACCAATTTAAAAATTACTTGTGAAAAAGTTGAGTCCATAGAACAAGAAAATTCAGAACTGGAAAGAGAAAATAGGAAATTGAAAAAAACTTTGGATAGTTTTAAAAACCTCACTTTTCAGTTAGAGTCCCTAGAAAAAGAGAATTCCCAGCTTGATGAGGAAAACTTAGAACTGCGAAGGAATGTAGAATCTTTGAAATGTGCAAGCATGAAAATGGCTCAGCTACAGCTAGAAAATAAAGAGTTGGAAAGTGAAAAAGAGCAACTGAAGAAGGGTTTAGAACTCATGAAAGCATCTTTCAAGAAAACTGAACGTCTAGAAGTTAGTTACCAGGGTTTAGATACCGAGAACCAAAGGTTACAAAAGGCTCTAGAAAATAGCAATAAAAAAAATTCAGCAATTAGAGAGTGAACTACAGGACTTAGAGATGGAAAATCAAACATTGCAGAAAAATCTAGAAGAGTTAAAAATATCTAGCAAAAGGCTTGAACAGCTGGAGAAAGAAAATAAATCATTAGAGCAAGAGACTTCTCAACTGGAAAAAGATAAGAAGCAACTAGAGAAGGAGAACAAGAGACTTCGACAACAAGCAGAAATAAAAGATACCACATTAGAAGAAAATAATGTAAAAATTGGAAATTTGGAAAAAGAAAACAAAAGCCTAATCAAAGAGATTTGTGTTTATAAAGAGTCCTGCATTCGTCTGAAGGAGTTAGAGAAAGAAAATAAGGAGCTTGTAAAGAGAGCAACAATTGATGTAAAAACTTTGGTCACATTACGTGAGGTAAATGTATAGTTTTAAACTTATAAGACTTCATTAGAACTCTTGAGAAGATTGAGAAATTTATAGGTGTAGATGAATAGTCAATCCTGTGAAACATGATTGTACAGGTCAGAAAGCATGTTTAGTTCACTTTTTGCTACCACTAAACTATACTTGATATACATTTAAGTTTTATTTAAAAGATACCTTTGCATTCTGGAAACGGTTACATTTAGAAGCCTGCATTTCACCTGAAGTCTTTTAAAGGTGTACTTATATTTGCCTCTCAATTTTATTCTTTCTGTTATTTAGTCTTACAGACATAAACAAACTTCCTTGTGCCTGACTCCTTGTTCTTCAGATCAATGTTTTAAAGCATCTTTCACTGAGAAAAGGATATTATGTGTAACACTTATTTATAAAATGTGCACTGAGTGTAGCTTTTTAGTATAATGTCAACAGATGTTTTCCCCCAGGGCTTTTAATTTTTTTATTCATAAGTAATTTTATTTTAAGACTTATATAAACAAGATATGTTAGCAAAAAAACATCAGTTCTGTATATTTTTATTTACTTGTTTAACTGATTAAGTAAAAGTTTAACATTAGTGTTTCTGTCTCTTCTGGTTTGAATCATTTCTAATTTTAGATGGTCATTGTTTGAATCTTGGATGAGTTTCATAGATGTTTATGTTTTTTACACTTACATTTATTTGGGGTTTCTTCAAGGACTTAGTGAGTGAAAAATTGAAGACACAACAAATGAATAATGATCTGGAAAAATTAACTCATGAGCTTGAGAAGATAGGTTTAAATAAAGAACGTCTCTTACATGATGAGCAAAGTAGTGATGACAGGTGAGTATTAAGTTATTTGAAAAAAGTTGAAATTATTTTTTACTTGAAAAGTGTGCCTATATGAGTCTTCAATCCTTTTATTTTATTATGCCAAAGATGTGGAACATAATGCTAAGAAATTGGATAGAGTGCAGTATTAAGCAAGAAAGATAGTAAGTCAAGTAAGAAAAACCAATATGTGGATTTACATAACAATGAAGCAAAGTAAAAACATAAGAATTGGCAGGGTGGAAAATAATGTGTAAAGCTAAGTGTTTCAGAGTGAATATTAGTTTATATACGCTTTTGATTTGAAAATGATCAGGTTCAGAGTATTCATTCTTCCTTGTAATTACATTATCACAAAGTTAATCTTTTAAGTAGTCTATGGTTTAGTATATAATAAGCCATATAGTGACTCCAGTTAGAAAAGAAATATTGTCAAGAATTTTGTTTCATGTAGACTAGATTTTAACTCATTGGAATATAACATTCACTATTACTTTTCAAAAAATTCTGTATTAAATATCACTGTATCACTGTCTTCCCGTATATCATCGATTTGCTTGAGCGGGCACCAGTAACATTTCAATACGTCCTGTCACATGTGAGATAGCCCAAAGGAATCATCCCGCTCCAGGAACATAAAGAGCCACAAACCATTCCATCAGGTCATGGGAATGAGGTCTATAATTGTTACTGGTATTTGGCATGTCAAATACAACATGGGTAGCTTGCCAGGCTCTGGGGTAGAGCTGAATTAAATATATATAGAGAAAAAGTAATACTAATTCTATGGATATTTTGTAATTTTCAGTGTTCTTTTTTTAAAATTTTGAGTACTCTACATGAAAGAAAGTAGTAAGTTCAATTTAAGGAACCTTTTAAATCACTTGTCTTGTATCACTTGTCTTTCGTGTTCATCGATTTGCTCGAGTGGGCGCCAGTAAGTCTCCCTTTCGTTGGGAATGAGGTCCATTATTGTTACTGTTTTTGGCATTTTGAATACACCACAGGTAGCTTGCCAGGCTCTGCCATGGCTCTGGGTTCATCCCAGGGAGCCCAATATTCCCACAGTAAATAAAAATGGAAATAATTCAACTATTAACTTTTGAAGGGGGCTTACTGGGTGGTACTGGGTGACTGGGTGATGCTGGTAAGAGTCTGGAGCTCTTACAGGCAAAAGTACATACTCCAGTCCTTTGGGCGATGCTGGTAATAAGTCTGGAGCTCCTACAGGCAAAGCACGCACACCAGTCCTTTTGGGTGATGCTGGTAATAAGTCTGGAGCTCCTACAGGCAAAGAACGTACTCCAGTCCTCGGATCCAGCTCACTGGCCCAATTCAAACGTTTTTTGGGAGCCACACTCCAGCACTCAGAGTACACTCTTGGCTCTGCACTCAGAGGTCACTTCTGGCAGAGCTCAGGGGACCGACCATATGCAATGCTGAGGATGAAACCAGCCATGCAAAGCAGGTGCCGGCCCCATATTATCTACACAGCCCCCACTTCACACATTTTAAAGCAAATCTTAGAATGCTATTTAATATGATTGTATCTTCCTATTACAAAATGAACACAACAGTTAATACATCCTCTGATTTTTGTTTACTACAATCACGGGAGAGAGGCAGGGAGGGGCTGGGAGGTGTGGGTTAGGATATAACGTGGTAACACTGAGGGGACACAAACAGAGGTCACACTTAGGAGCCGATCCCTGCAGCGGCTCTGAACAGGCCAGGGCCAGGGCAACTTCCCACAGTGCTCCACTGAGGAGCTGCTGATTCAGAGGTGGTGGGGCCAAGGCAACACTGGCAGTGCCTCAGCTGCTCATTCACTATTTTATTTTTTAAATCATCTTACTGGATCTCTTGTCAATACAATGCCTTACCCAACTAAGCACATGATTGTATTACTAAAAGCAATTTTTAATTTTATGGACTTAACTACCTGTTTTGGAAAAAAAAATCAAACTAGATAGCACAAAGGTTTGTTGTCACTACCAATTATAGGCTTATGAGGCACAGAACATACCTCAGTAAATGGAAGATGCCAGCTGGCATATCCAAATCAGTACATTCCTTTGCTAGGTTCAGATACTCAGATGAATGTCAAGAAGAAATCTCACAAAATAGAGGTGCATTTAAGAAAGGATGTTTAAAAAAAAGAAGTGCCTCAGAATTAATATGTATAGTTGACATGTCTTGAGATTTACAAAAAGGATTAAAAGGTAGCAACTGTTCATTTTTAATTCTTATCCTTTATCTTGCATTTATTAGTAAACCATTTACTATTATTCAAGAATATCACTAAGCAATTTTAATTATATTATCAATGCCTGCAATTAACAAGCACATTAATGATGATTTAAAGTCAAATGATGTCCAATCTTGTTAAGGACTACCTAAGATAGAACAGAGCATTTCTTCTATTATTTTCAAGATTTAAAAATAACCTAACAGTCTCATATGCTTCGTCAAGACCATGAACGAAGGTTTGAGGCTCTTCATATTCCTGAAACAACGAGATGCCTTTTGGGCTACACTGGCACATGATAGGGTCAAATGGAAAAGTTACTGGCGCCCGCTGGAGGAAATCGATGAACAACGGGATGTCTAGTGATCTAGTGATCTAGTCTCATATGCTATTTGAAATACACAGCTAACTAAAATAACCAAACTTTTTTGGTAGTGATGAGGGTGGCGAAATTCAAATATTCTGTAATAAATGATTTTGAGGTAGGTTCTTATTCTACTAATCAGTTCAAACAACCATACTGAATTAATTACATAGATGTTTCAAGAGATTTATTTTTAGTTAGCTGGTTAAATGCTAACTTATTTGACTTTTCTTTTTTGCTTTTTTTTGGGGGCAACACCCGGCAATGCTCAGGGGTTTCTCCTGGCTCTGCACTCAGGAATTACTCCTGGCAGTGCTCAGGGTACCATATGGGATGCCAGGGATTGAACCTGGGCCGCCATGGGCCAGCCGCGTGCAAGGCAAACGCCCCTACCCGCTGGGCTATCGCTCCGGCCCTCTTATTTGACTTTTTAATAGACACCGAATATACATCACTTCTTTACTTAACCAGAGTTAGTACTTGTCAAGTCTAAGACATTAAAAAAATTAAGAGACGGGATGAAGAGTTAATCTGCTCACTGCTTTGGAGCGCATGTTTTGCATGCCAACTTGGCTCTGCAGGGTAGCCCACCCCTCCCCCAAATGTAGATGGGAAAAGTATAGTAGACCATGTAGCTGCCTTAATCAACCCTGTTATAAATTTATGAACCAGTTTCAAATGGGATCTTGGTACTGTTTGCACCTCTTCTCAAACCTTAGTTTATAAAATTAACATTTATTGAATTCTTCTGCTGATCAAGGGCTTAAAGAATTATAGGAATTTGCAAGGTGAAAATAGTGGGGAAAGGAATGCCATATTGAAAATTAAGTGTAAAGGTGTATTGAGCAATTCTTAGTGTCATATGAAAGATTTGACAAGGGGTAATTTGGAAACACAGAGATCAGTTAGGAAACTACTGTAATGACATGGGCCAAGCTGATGAGTATACTAATCAACTAAAGCAATGGGTGAATAAGAGTATTTTAAGGCTAAAACTATTAGGAATAGAATTGAGAGCAAGAGTTAGTGACTGATTAAATCTAACCACTGGAAAAAGAAAGGTCTTAAGCCACTAAAATAACTTGTTAAAAATTAACTTATTTTAAAGCTAAAACATTTAGGAAATAAAATTGAAAGTAACAGTTGTGACTGTTTAAATCTAGCCATTGGAAAAGAAAGGTCTTAATCCACTAAAATTAAGTTAGTCTTTGTGTCACAAAAAATGAAAGCTCACAAACATAAATTCCAATATTCTGTGTTTTACATTATGGAATTTATGTTCTCTTTTGTCTGTTTTTCTAGTCTCAAAAAGGTGCCCCAGTTGTTTGTTATCTTTCCCTCTTTTTTTAGTGAATGTTACTCCATCCGACTTCCTTTTAATGTAGTTACTATGTATTCTTACCATCAAGAAATATATAAAAAAAAGAAAGAAAGAAAAGAAAAGGGGACAGGAGCAGTAGTACAGCGGATAGGGCATTTGCCTTGCGCACAGCTGACCTGGGTTCAACATCCAGTATCCGATAAGGTTCCACAAACACCAGGAGTAATTGCTGTGTGCAGAGCCGGGATAACCTCTGAGCAATGCAGCTGTGACCCAAAAAGAAGCCTAGTCTGATTTTTCTTTGTATTTTTTCTTTTTCTTTCAACCCCTTTTCTTTTTTCATTTTCTTCCTCTTTTTTTTCTTTCCTGCTGCTTCTCCTATTCTCTTCCTCCTCTTTCTTTTCTGCTGTTTCTTTTTCTTCCTCCTCCTCACTGCTGCCAGTGCTCTTCCTGATTCTTCTCATAGTGGTTGCTCTTGGCTGATGATTGGCCTCTTCCTCCCCTTCCTCCTCCCTCCCTTGCTCTTTCTGTTGATTCTGATTTTCAAAAAAAAGTCTGTAATTTATATGTATTATTTACTTATAACTTATGTATTATTTACTTATAACTTTCTACAGTTATATATAACGACTGCTTAATAGTGTGATAAATTCAACCACTTCCTATCTCCATAGTTTAATAAGGAAATTTTGAGATTTTTTTCTTTACTGAGCATTAATTTTTTCTTTTGACAGTAAAGGCTATAATCTGGAACCCAATTTGATCATTACTTTCATGTTGCTTCATGAACAGGAATAGTTTTAAAAAGCTGGGTGCTTAAGTTAGAGCAGGAAAGTTTGTCTCCTAAAAAATAAGTTTTACACATATGACATTTTCTTGAAAATAGTTTTCTTAGTCTATTTAGTTATCAAATATATTTTATTTGATAGTTTATTTAGTTATCAAATTTCTACTTGAATAATAGATACAAACTTTTGGAATCAAAATTAGAGTCCACCCTAAAGAAATCCCCTTGAAATAAAAGAAGAAAAAATTGCTGCCTTAGAAGCTCGATTAGAAGAATCCACAAATTATAACCAGCAGTTACGCCAGGAACTTAAAACGGTAAGTGTGATGTGCAAATATTTTCTCCCATTCCACAAGTCATTTTGTTTTACTGGTATTTTCTTTTTACTTTGCAGAAGTTCATTAGTTCGATGTATACCCAACTGATTTTTTGATTTTTTTTGTTGTGTGCAGTTCCTACTATCAAGCCCAGTTCTCATGCATGCAAGCCATGCACTTAACTTCAAAACACATCCCTGACCCAATTATTTGTTATAAATTTCCATACTGTTGGTGCTGAATCCCTAGAAACATCAAATTAACATATCTTGTTTCTATTGTCCTTAGATATGTGTTTAATACTGTATTTTTCACACCTCCAAAATGAGTTTATACCTCTCCCTACTGACTCATTTCACTCATTTTACTCTCCATGTCCATTCACTTATAAGCAAATTTCATAACTTAATTTTTCTTAGTATTCCATCGTGTAGATGTACTATACTTTCTAATCATAGTTTCTAATCAGTCATCTCTTTTTAGGTATTCGGTTCTTTCCAGATTCTAGCTATTGTGAATAGTGTTGCAGTAAACATAGAAGTGCAGATGAGGGCTGGGGCAAGAGTACAGTGGATAGGCCCTTTGCCTTGCATGTGGCCAATCCAGGTTAGATCCCCAGCAACCCATATGGTCTCCTAAGCATCACCAGGAGTAATTCCTGAGTACAGAGGCAGGAGTAACCCCTGAGCATTGCTGGGTTTGACCCAAATAGAAAAAGAAACAGTAAAGAAGTGAAAATGGCATTTCTTCTGTGTGTATTTGAAGCCCCGGGGTATATGTCTAGAAATGTTATTGCTGGGTCGTATGAGAAACTCAATTTCTAGCTTTTTGAGGAATTACCATATTGTTCTCCAAAACAGGCAGACCAGTCGGCATTCCCACCAATGATGAAGGAGAGTCCCTTTTTTTCCCACATCCACGCCAGCACTGGTTATTTCTGTTCTCTAGGATATAGTCTCTGGTGCCAGTCTCTGGTGTGTGATGATATCTCATGTTGTTTTGATTTGCATCTTGGGAAGAGGTGTTTTATTGCTGTTTCCTTGTTTTTATTGTCGTATTAAGGTTTTTCCATTTCCTCTTGGTTCAGTCCCAGAATCTAAGTATGAATCTGTTTCTTCTAACTTTTTTGTCCAGTTCTTCTAAATTTTCTAATGTATTAATGTACAAATATTGTAGTCTCTTATGAATCTTTTGATTTATGTAATATCTGTTGTAACCTTATCTTTTATTTTCATTATATTTATTAAAGTTTTTTATCAGTAAAACATTTTAAATAAAATTTAGGTGAAAAAGAATTATGAAGCTCTTAAGCAGAGACAAGATGAGGAAAGAATGGTTCAGAGCTCTCCTCCAACATCTGGTCAAGATAACAAATGGGAGAGAGAAAGTCAGGAAACAACTAGAGAACTTCTGAAAGTCAAAGACAGATTAATTGAAGTAGAAAGAAATGTAAGTATTTAAAAAAAGATTTTTAGCCTACATCCTAAACTATGAACTTCTAATGGCAGTCACTAGGGAACCTTGGGGGGGGGTGCCCCTCACGCAAGTCTCTTATCCCCAGCCCAGCCTTTACACCCAATTCCACAGTACCACAATAAATACTGCTTTTTTTTGGGTCATATCTGACTGTGCTCAGGGATAACTCCTGGCAGGGCACAGGAGACTATGAGTGCCAACGATTGATCCCAGGTCAGCCTCATCAAGACAAGTGCTTTACACACTGTACTGTACTAATTCTCTGGCCCCTAGAATATGTTTTAACTGATCTTCCCTTTTCCTTTCCTTGCACAATCTAATCTTTTTTTCAATGTGGTGCTTATTATTTTTCTTACTTTGTTTTTCACAAATTATATTTTAAGACATTATCCAGATCATGTCACTTTCCTTTATAAAATCTTCACTTGGTTCTCATTTCAATTGTAATAAAAGACAAATCGTTTTGTACAAAAAGAGAGAGAAAAGAAAGAGAGAGAGAGAGAGAGAGAGAGAGAGAGAGAGAGAGAGAGAGAGAGAGAGAGAGAGAGAGAAGAGTGCCTGCCATAGAGGCAGGCATGGGTGGGGCAAGAGAGGGAAACTAACTGGGACATTGGTGGTGAGAAAAGTGCACTGACGGAAGGATGGGTACTGCAACACTGTATGGCCGATACTCAGTCATGAACAGCTTTATAAATGTCTATCTCACGATGTTATAAAAATTATTAAATCATAAAAGGACAAATTGTTTACTATGATATATCATTCCTGATGACACTATCCTTTTAGTATCTCTGATCTCATAGTATATAATCACTGTGTCACTTCACCTATCCCATGTATATTAATTTGGGGGTATTATCTGGTAATGTTTGGAAAATTCAAAACACCAGCAAATAATGCATAAATTAAAGTCATATTAGGCGGGGCGGGCGATAGCACAGCGGGTAGGGTGTTTGCCTTGCAAGCGGCCGACCTGGGTTCGATTCCCCGGCATCCCATTGGTCCCCTGAGTGCCGTCAGGAGTAAATCCTGAGTGTAAAGCCAGGAATAACCCCTGAGCATTGCCGGGTGTGACCCAAAAAGAAAAAAAAGAAGTCATGTTGGCTTATTTTTAATTTCCCTTGTTACCTGAACAAATCACTGATTTTCTTCAGCATTCAGGGTTGCTTTTTCATGTTTGCTGCATTAAACTGTCTCTAATCTAAGTCATTCATCATCACAGTCTTGGCTTATTTAATTTCTTCATAATGTTCTTCAATTTTTATTCATTTTTTACTGAATAAAATACTGAAAAATAAAATTACTTAAAAGCAAGTAGAACTTATTCATTGTGCCTTCATAAAGAAAACTGGTATATCTCAGATACCTGATAATATGACAATGATTTTAATAAATATTTCATAGTAGGACCATGTTGCCTTGCATGCAGCCTGCCTAGGTTCGATCCTTGGCACTGCATATGCTTTTATGAGCCCATCAGGAATAAGCTGTAAGCATTGCCAGGTGTAGCCCAAACCCCTCACCCCATGGTTTTTTTGTTGTTGTTGTTTGTTTGTTTGTTTTGCTTTTTGGGTCACACCCGGCGACGCTCAGGGGTTATTTCTGGCTCTGCACTCAGGAATTACTCCTGGCGGTGCTCTGGGGACCATATGGGATGCCGGGGATCGAACCCGGGCCGGCATGGCCCGGCCGCGTGCAAGGCAAACGTCCTACCCGCTGGGCTATCGCTCCTGCCCACCCCATGTTTTTTTATAGTAAACAAATAGAAGGAATTCAGCAAGCATTTATCCTCCAAAGAAACATAAGCTTAAGGAACTTTATTATTAAAAAATTAAATGACTATATTTAGTGTTGTTAATTTTATAATAGGGGCCACAACCAGATGTGCTAGAATTCTGTTCCTGTTCCTGCCAGAGCTTGGTCCACACAGTCAGTGGTGCTTGGGGGCCGACAGGGCTATGTCCAGCACTATGCTCAGGGGGCCATGTGGTGCTGGGAGAGAACTCATGACCTTACATGCTAGACATGTGTTCCACTACTTTAGTTAACTTCGTATTTTTAGACACTATTTTAGGTGGTAAACATGATCTCATTTTGTTTATTGACTAAATTATATTCTACATTATAGATATTACCATAATTTTAATAAGCTAAATATCAGGTTATATTCTGCATTGTAGATATTACCATAATTTAAATAAACTAAATATTAGGTAACATTTAGGTTATTTTCACATTTGGTTTTCTTTTTGGGGTCACACCTGGCAATGCTCCAGGGTTACACCTGGTTCTGCGCTCTGAAATTATTCCTGACGGTGCTCGGGGACCATATGGGATGCCAGGGATCAAACTCTGGTTGCCGCATGCAAGGCATATGTTCTACCTGCTGTGCTATCACTCTGGCCCCTATTTTCACCTCTGGACACAATGAAAATCATAAAAATAAGCTAATCAGGTGGTAAATTTCTGAAATGAAATTTTTTAGGTCATAGAAATTTTACATTTTTTAAATGGTTTTGTGTGTATTTAATTTTAATTCATATTGTTTTAGATTTATAAAATCACATTAGTTTTTAGTCATATTAAAGCATGTTTTATTACAGATCATCCTTGGGTGTTACCAACACTTAAATTTTTATTAAAATGATAAAATAGTTTAATTTTCATGTTTAAAATTATTCAGAGAATGTGAGAGTAATCTGGCAGTGACATCTGTCCCCTCAGTGATGACCAGGATTGATTCGGCTGATCCTTCTGTTTAGTACGGTGGCCCTTTCCTTTCTCACTCACTCCTCCATGTGCTTCTTTCCCCATGCTGTACCATTGGTCATCAGTTGGTCTGTGCCTCTGAGCAGGTAGAAAGGTGCACTCTATTGACTAGACATTGTTCCATTTCTTTTGAGTACTTTGGGCTCTTTGAGGCAAAATTAAAAGCTGGCCAGATTATTTTAGTTTCTAGTATTAGTAATTATATTTGAAAAAGATTAGTAAAAATTTTGGACTTTGCCTCTTCTCTCTCTCTCACTCCTCTCTTACTCTCTCTCTCTTTGTCTCTCTTTACCTTCTCTTATTGTGGCTTACAATACATACATTTAAGGGTTATCATGTATATCCCTTTGCCTATATTCAATGCTCAGTTCTAGGCTAGTATTATCATTTCCAACAATTATTAGTACACTGTGCCTTTCTTTGTCTTACCTAACCTCCTGACTCCCACACGCTTGCAGTAGATTCCACCCACTGACAAGACCTCCTGATACATATTTTGCCTGGCCTTGGATATTGGTATACTACTATTTTTTATATCCCGCAAATAAATGCAGTCATTCTATATTTGTCCTTTTACCTCTGGCTAATTTCCATAGAGCAGGCTGGGGACAGCAGGGAGGAAATCAGGGCACAGTAGTGGTGGGAAATGGGCACTGGTGGAGGGATGGGTGCTGGAACACTGTATGACTCAAACAGTGAAACTCAAACATGAACATCTTTATAATTGTGTATCTCATGGTGGTATAATAAAAAAATTTTAATTAAAAATAAATTAAAAAATTTTTGGACTTTTTAGAGTAGATATATATATATGCACAGTATACTTTACGGTTTCTGTGTTCCTACTTTTTTGTTAGAGTAAATACTGATTTATAATTTGGGACATAAAGGAAATGTTTTGCAGTTTTTTCTGTGTTAAAATTGTTGAGGGGAAAAAAAGAAGAAAAATATAATAAAAAAAATAAATTTTTGAAACCAGCCTGGAATGTAAATGAGTGATAGAGCATATTGCCTTGCATATCTAAGGACAAAGGGTTCAATTCCCAGCACTTCAAAAAATTATTGTCTAATAATAGTAATAAACATTTATTTTAACCAGTAATAAATACTCATAATCCTATTATCTGTTAAACAGAAATGTTTTTTCTTGCTTTTATTTCAATACATGTATCTTTTGTTATTAAGAATGCTACACTGCAAGCAGAAAAGCAGGCATTGAAAACTCAGCTGAAACAACTGGAAACACAGAACAATAATTTGCAGGCTCAGATTCTTGCACTGCAGAGGCAAACAGTGTCATTACAGGAACAGAATACGACTCTTCAGACACAGAATGCGAAACTTCAGGTTATAATATTTTTGTGGATATGCTACAAATGTCTTGAGTTATGCTAAAAACAGAAGGATGACTTAGTGAAATGTTTCTTAGAGCAAATTAAATAATCAAAAATAATTGTAAATATTTCTGCTTGATGTTATCAAGCTTTTAGATTGCATTTTATTTTTACAGCTATTTTAAATTTGTCCTGGTAGCAGAATTTTAAAATTTTAATTGACATCATAGGTTACAATTGCATTGAAGTCATTATTTCATAGTTGCAGAATATTATACCAGTTAGATAATCTTGTTTATGTGTATTTTGTGCTATTTTACTTAGTCCAGGAGGTTGATCTTTACTATTTTTTATTGCTTGATTCTATGAATCAAAAATAAAATAATGTAAATACTGTAAACAATGTATAAAATATAAATTAATGACTTTAATACTATTGTAACCTGTGATGATAGCGTACTACTTTTGGCCTTATTTTTTGCATTTTTTTAAAAAATAACACAGCATGGGAATTCTGTCTTCCTACTGTATTTTTTGCCAGGGAAAGTGTAATTCTCTAAAACCTCTTAAAGAGAAGGAAAAACTGACACTCACTGAATCAGTGGTAAAGGAATATTGTTAATGTTGTGGTGGGTGTGGTGCAGTAATGCTGTATTAAACCACTAATATTAAATATTGTCAGATATTATGGTGCCTCCGTAAGAAATGGATTAAAATAAATATTAGCTTTTTTCAAAACTTATGCAAATGGCAAATCAAATAATTCATTTATATTTTAGGAGATTTACAACTAAATTTTCACAAATAGTTTTCAGTTCTAAAACTTATAGAAAATAAATGTTTTAAATTATGTACTTTTTCATGGATATAATATAAATGAATTGTTGCTAACTAACTTCATTTAAAATAATTCAACCCAAGAGGTAGAAGTGATGGAACAGCAAGTAGAACGTTTGCTTTGCACGTGTCTGACCTGTGTTAAATCCCCAGCATCCCATATGGTATCCCGAGCACCACCAGGAATGGTGCAGAGCCAGGAGTAACCCCTGAGCATTGCCAGGTGGGGTGCAAAAAACAAAGCAAAAAAAAATTCAACCCAAAGAATATGCATATATATCTTAAAATATATATCAGATATATTGTAACACCTGCCAAGAATGGAAATGAAATACTAGCCCTTTTTTGACACTCTGAAATAAATTTTTGAAATATATTATGAATATAGACAATGATTTAGTTTTCTTAATACAATATTTTTTTAAAAAGAGCAAATTAGCTCTTTTTTTTTAAGTCTGATAAAAGTATGCTCTCTTAATAGGTTGAAAATTCTACCCTGAACTCTCAAAGTACCTCACTTATGAACCAGAATGCACAACTCCTGATCCAGCAGTCGGCCTTAGAAAATGAAAATGAATCTGTAATTAAAGAGCGAGAAGACCTGAAGTCTCTCTATGATTCTTTGTCAAAGATCATGAAAAGTTGGAACTTCTTCATGAACGACAGGCTTCAGAATATGAATCTCTTATTGCCAAACATGGAACACTAAAATCTGCACACAAAAATCTTGAGGTGGAACATAAAGACCTTGAAGATCGGTAATTCATTATATTTCTTGTGTTGTTAGTTTGAAACCAGTTTTCTTAGGGTGTGAATAAATTTTACATGTTAGATCTAAAAGACTATTAATGTTTTCTTACTTATTTCTTAGTACATTTTTTCCTAACGAAATATGATCAAATACCTTAACCATTTTTTCCAGGTATAATCAATTATTAAAACAGAAAGGACAATTGGATGATTTGGAAAAATCATTGAAAGTAGAACAGGAAAGGATGCTACTTGAAAACAAAAACCATGAGACTATAGCTGCAGAATACAAGAAACTTTGTGGTGAAAATGATAGGTAATTATTTATTTCAGCTATTGAATCCAGTATATATATTGACTACTCGCAATACAATCTATAAGAATTTTTTAAAGACTTGGAGAAATTAGTATATTTTCAACTAAGAGTTGAAAATATACTAATTTCAACTAAGAGTTGAAAATTGCAAAGTGATACAATATTTATTAAAATGGCTAGGCAGCTGCTGGAGCAGCTGGTAGCACAGCGGTAGGGCGTTTGCCTTGCACGCGGCCATCTGGGGTTTGATCCCCGGCATCCCATATGGTCCCCCGAGCACTTCTAGGAGTAATTCCTGAGCGAAGAGCCAGGAGTAACCCCTGAGTGTGGCCAGGTGTGACCCCAAAATTAATAATAATAATAATAATAATAATAATAATAATAAATGACTAGGCAGAAGCTATATCTCCTGGTTTTTTCTCATTGTTTTTCAGTTGATGTATTCAGCTACTTATTTTGTTGTTAACGGGCCACTCCTAGAGGTGCTAGATGTCACCAATGCCAAAATTGATAGTACTCCTGACCGTCAATACTATATCCCATAGTGCTAGGGAGGACATCTGATGCCAAGATCAAATCAAGACCATGTACTTGCTAGGCGCATCCTCTACCTCTTGACTGATCTCCCTACACACTAAGGTGTAAGCCACCTTATGTAACAATATTTATAGCCCTTGACACCATTGAAATATTTTGTTGAGACAGAATGTAATGAGACCTAATCTCTAACTCTTTTTCTCTTTTTACTAGACTTACAATATCCCAGTTCTTATCTTTTGAAGTTGCTGTAAGTGAGCAACCTTATAGTCTTCTATTTGATTTGTATTGTTTGTTTGGGGGCTATATCTGGTGATGACCAGAGGCTAATTCCTGCTTGGTGCTTAGGGGACAGTTGGGTGTAGATGATTGAAGGGCTCCTACATGCAATTATGCTCTCTAGCCCTTTAAAACATCTCCCAGTTCCTGATTCATGCTTTAGATTATTTTTAGTTAACTGATTTTACCCATTTTCTCGATGACTGGGGATCGAACAGCGCCCTTGGTTGTTGTGCTCATACACAGTGTTTGTCTCTGGTCACATAAAATGTTGTGATAGTTGAATACACAACCACAGTGCTCACTGTGGCCTCACTCTGTTGTTGTGCTCACACATTTATTTCCAGAGTCATATACTTTAGTTTTGGTGCTACACACACATAGCTATGGTGCAGCCACAACTCCCTCAGGTTGCTGGGGATCACAGTTGGTAGAGACGCAATAACATAAACGCAGAGACGCAGAGTTTCCAGTATCATCCTCAATCTGATTGCAGGCTTCTTGCTTACAAGGCACTACTTTAACCACTGGATAATTTTATGATGCCTATTTTAAATTTTTTGTTTTTAACTGCTTTGGGTTCTACTGGTCTCATACTTCCAGTAAGAAAAAACCAAAAAAGTAATTATGACTTTCATAAATATGAATGATATGTCATAGCTACAGGAGGCTCAAAAGCTGAAACTTTTAGTTTAATACTTTTGGTTTAATAGATAATCATGTATTTAGCAACAGATTGACACATTATCATTTCTTGTACTACCTTGATTATTTTCTTCACTGTGATTCTCGAATTTTCATGTAAAATTTTAGAATATTTTAACTTTCTGTAAAATATGTGCTTGTTTCATTACTTTTTTAACCTTTCAGCTTTAAGTATTTTCTTGCTAACACCTTTATTTTATTTTATTTTAAACAGGCTTTTGGGTCATATCTGGCAATACTTAGGGCTTATTCCTGATTCTGTGCTCAGGGATCACTCCTAGGAGGCTTTTGGAACCATATGACGTGCTGGGGATGGCAGAATGCAAGATAAGCACCCTACCCACTGGACTGTCTCTCTTGCTCCACACTTTTAATATATATTAAGAAATTATTAGTATCTTCATACCTTCAACACATTTAAGCATTAAAAGATTTATTTCCAACAGAGAAGTACTGGGGCCGAAGTGATAGTCTAGTAGGTAGGGCGTTTGCCTTGCATGCAGCCAACCCAGGTTCGTTCCTCGGCTTCCCATATGGTCCCCACGCAGTGCCAGGAGTAATCCCTGAGCATCGCTGGGTGTGACCCAAAAAAAAAAAACCAGAAAAGTACTCAGGAAAGTACAAACAAAATTTTTTAAAAATTTTAAACGTTTTTCAGATTGAAAATTGATTCTTACCATTTGGAGGTGGGGTTTTGAGCTTCACCTGGCAGAGCTCAAGGATAACTACAGTTACTTCTCGGGAGATTATATGTGGTTCTAAGGATTGAACCTGGGTAGACTATGAAAGGCAATCACCTTTGAGTCATACCATGTTAGAAGCTGGCAAAGTAATTTTTATGGCCTGTAGGAATAGCTCTGTTGTAGTGTTAGCCTTATAGGTATATGTGGCAACAAGTTAAACTCCTGGTTCTTCCTCACATGGTGAGTGTGATCCTGTCAGCAAAGCTATTTTGGATCTCTGGTGCTGCAGCAGTGTGCTGCCCAAACACACATACAAGAACACTGCAGCTGAGTGTTGTAGCATCTCAGTCACTTTGCTACTCCTACTGTTCACTACAACTAAAATATGCAAGTACCATAACTGTGTCTCATCTAGTTATTGCAATAACAGCAAAAAGGGAAAGGAAGAGGAAATCAACTTACTTTCAGCTTCCAAAGAATCGTATCATCTAAAATTTCTGAATGTGATTTATTCCATTTTCAAATTTCAAAAATTATAATGAATGCTATTAGATTTTAATTTTTTATTATTTTTTAATTACAGGTTGAATCAGATATATAATCAGCTTTTAAAAGAATCTGAAGTTTTACAAACAGATCATAAAAACTTGAAAAGTCTTTTAAATAATTCCAAACTGGAACAAACAAGATTAGAAGCTGAATTTTCTAAGTTAAAGGAACAGTACCAACAGTTGGATATCACATCAACCAAATTAAATAACCAGTGTGAGGTGAGCTTTAGCAGTTGTAGTTATTATTTTACCCCAGGAGACATCAAGTTTGTGCCTAAAAAATTAAAGAGCTACAGTGTAATGGACAAAAACAGTTATTTTTAGTAAAGTTTATTTAAGATGATTGTCATCAATATTTGAAATTAGCAAATAAAAAAACAAATAAGAAAGATGTTACCATTAATTTCAGCAGAAATGTTGAATGTTATAAAAGTATGCTATTATTCACGAAAAAAGGTTTTATGATCACATGGCATCTACTATGAACCAAAAAAGTTAAAATTCTTCCCTTGTGGAACTTGTGTTCTGGTGAAATAAGTTAATTAATAAAAGAATTAAACAGTTCTTCAATTTTTTGTTTTACGGGCTATGTAGCAAATTACCCATAACTCAGTGCTATACACAACTGTTAATAAAGTTCACAGGTTATGTAGATAACATTTTAGAAAATACATTAGAGCCAGTTTCTCTGTTCCATTTGTATCTGGGCCGTCAGATGGAAGATTCACCAAGTGGTGAAATCGCTCTATCAGTTGGAGACATCATTTATTGTCCATTTGGTTTCTGCCCTTGTTTTGGTTTGGGTCATCCTACATCATAGATCCATATGGAAAATGTCTCTGCCTTTCTGACCACATATTGGCAAGTCTTGAAATAACATTTCCTCTACATTCCATTCATTGGGGCTGTCAGAATTCCTTCAAAGTTTAAGAAGAAAAGAAATAGACTCCATCTATTAATGAAAACTGGCATGATTCTGAAAAAGCTCATAGGACAAAAAACATTGTTATAACTATTTTGAAAAGTAGTCAGTAATATATGACAACAGTATTTCTTTTCTTTTTTTATTATACCACCATGAGAACAACATTACAAAGATATTCATAATTGGGTCTCAGTCATATATTGTTCCAGCACCCATCCCTTCACCAGTGCCCCATTCCTACCACCAATGTCCCCACATTCCCCCTCTCCCAGTTCCAGAGAAGGCATTTCTTCCTTCGCTCCCTTTCTCTCTGTCTCTCTTTGTCTCTCCTTCATCTTCCCCAATCCTTATTATACCATGTGAGATAGAGAATTACAAGGATGTTCATAATTGGGTCTCTACAATACAGTGTTCCAGAATCCATCCCTCCACCAGTGTCACTTCCCACCACCCAATTCCCAAACACACCCACCCAAACCCTGCCTGCCCCCACTGCAGGCACATTTTACTTATCTCTTTGTCTATGTCCCAACAACAGTATTTTCTTAACTGAGGACCATGTGGTCCTTTGTGTGCCCCAGATTTTTCCCATGAAGCCACAGTTAATAATCATTTATGTGGGGAAACATGGTCTATGCTAGGGGTAACAGGTTGGAAGAGGGCCATGGTCAGAAAAAGGCTGAGAAACCCTGCTACAAGATTACAAATCGTGTACAAGTGAAAATGGGATGGAACTTCCAGGGTAAATGAGAGAGGGTAGACCAAAATTTTAACTATTTACCCACACCATGAGGTTAGTCATTTTCAATATCCAGACTCCACAGCTCCTCAGAGCTCCACCCAAGAGAAAACCTGATCTTTCCCCATTGAGTTTCATCAGTAAATGCTCGAGATGAGAGCTTTCTACTGAGAGTATACCACCTACACAGCAGAGCCTGGCAAGCTACCCGGTTTTATTTGATATGCGAGAAAACCAGTAACAATTATGTTTTTTTTCTTTTTGGGTCACACCCGGCAATGCTCAGGGGTTACTCCTGGCTCTGCACTCAGGAATTACTCCTGGCGGACCATATGGGATGCCGGGATCAAACCTGGGCGGCATGGGCCGGCCACTTGCAAGGCAAATGCCGCTGGACTATCACTCCGGCCCCAGTAGTATGTAATTTTGAATTGCTATTTTGGGTTTTCTGGTTTCTACTTGAACTTCTTGCCTAACTCAAACATGCTTCCAATTTTCTACTGACTTAAGAAAAAAAGTTTAGTAACATTGCTGGTAGCGCAGCTGCCAGTAAAACCAGCTTGTAACACCATCCCTTGACATGATAATTTGATTCCCTTGGTCAAACCACAAAATCCATCAGACATTAAAATTTCCTGAAAATATTGACTGGACAAAGAAAGAAGTATATTAAAATACCTACCGTGTGCTAGAGCCATGTCACCAGATACTTTATTACTTAATCCTTAAACAATCTTGGGTGGGAGCTATTATTTACATCTTGTAATTGAGATCATTGAAGCTCAGAGAACTAACTTGTCAGATATTCCACAGTTTCTTAAGCAGAAGACCAGATATTTGAATATAGTTTTTAGGGTAGAATGTAAACAGGATTGAAAAAAAAAAACAGTGTTTGGAAAACTGGGTGAATTATTACATGTTAAATAGAGTGTTTTGGAGAATTAAGAATATGTTTCTGGGGCGGAGCGATAGCCCAGCGGGTAGGGCGGTTGCCTTGCACGCGCCGGCCTGTGCCAGCCTGGGTTCGATCCCCGGCATCCCATATGGTCCCCCTGAGCACCGCCAGGAGTGATTCCTGAGTGCAGAGCCAGGAGTAACCCCTGAGCATTGCCGGGTGTGGCCCAAAAAAGCAAAAAAAAAAAAAAAAAAAGAATATGTTTCTGCAACCTAAGTGCCCAAGAACAGAGGACTGGCCAAAGAAACTGTGGTACATCTATACAATGGAATACTATGCAACTGTCAGAAAATATGAAGTCATGAAATTCACCTTCAAATGGATGGACATGGAGACTATCATGCTGAGTGAAATTAGTCAGAATGAAAAGGATAGATATAAGGGCATCCAGATAGGCAAGGAAGAAGTCAAGCTATCATTATTTGCAGATGACATGATATTATACCTAGAGAACCCTAAACTCTCTACCAAAAAACTCCTAGAAACAATAGACGCATATAGTAGAGTGGCAGGATACAAAATCAACACCCAAAAAGTCAGTGGCTTTCCTATATACAAATAACGAAAGAGAAGAAAGGGATATTAAGGAAACTATTCCATTCACAATTGTGCCACAGAAAATCAAATACCTAGGAATCAACTTACCCAAGTATGTAAAGGACCTGTACAAAGAAAACTACAAGACACTGCTCCAAGAGATAAAAGAGGACACAAGGAAATGGAAACACATTCCCTGTTCATGGATGGGGAGAATCAACATTGTCAAAAAGGTAATACTCCCTAGAGCTCTATACAGATTCAATGCAGTCCCTATGAGGATACCGATGACATTCTTCAAATAAATTGACCAAACGCTCCTGAAATTTGCATGGAACAATAAACCCCCAGGATAGCTAAAGCAATCCTCGGAAAAAGAAGATGGAGGCATCACCTTTCCCAACTTCAAACAGTACTACAAGGCAGTAGTAATTAAAACAGCATGGTATTGGAATAAAAACAGACCTGTGGACCTATGGAATAGAATTGAGTATCCTGACACCCAACCTCAAACACATGATCATTTAATCTTTGATAAAGGTGCAATGAGTCTAAAATGGAGTAAGGAAAGCCTCTTCAACAAGTGGTGTTGGGAAAACTGGGCAGCGACATGCAAAAAAAATGAATTTGGATCTGTGTCTAACACCATGCACAAAAATCAGATCAAAATGGATTAAAGATCTCAATATCAGACTTGAATCCATAAAATACATTGAAGAAAATATAGGAAAAACCCTCCACGACATTGAAGTTAAAGGCATCTTCAAAGGTGAAACATCACTAACAAAGCAACTAGAAGAAAGGATAAACATATGGGACTACATGAAACTAAAAAGCTTCTGCACCTCAAAAGAAACAGTGACTAAGATACAAAACCAGTCCACAGAATGGGAAAGAATATTCACCCAATACCCGTCTGATAAGGGGTTAATATCCAGGATATATCAGGCACTGGTAGAACTTTACAAGAAGAAAACAAACAACCCCATCAAAAAATGGGGGAGAAGAAATGAACAGAAACTTCAGCAAGGAAGAAATTCGAATGGCCAAAAAACATGAAAAAATGCTCATCATCACTAATCATCAGAGAGATGCAAATCAAAACAACAATGAGATACCACTTTACACCACAGAGACTGGCACATATTCAAAAGAGCAAGAACAACAAGTGCTGGCGTGGATGTGGGGAAATGGGGACACTCATCCATTGTTGGTGGGAATGCCGGCTGGTACAGCCTTTCTGGAAAACAATATGGACTTTCCTCCAAAGAATAGAAATTGAACTCCCATTTGACCCAGCCATACCACTTCTGGGAATCTACTCTGGGAAACCAAAAATATGCAGCGGAAACATCATCCCTACTTTTATGTTCATAGCAGCATTATTCACAATAGCCAGAATCTGGAAGCAACCAGAGTGCCCGAAAATCGATGACTGGATAAAGAAGCTTTGGTACATCTACACAATGGAATACTATGCAGCTGTTAGGAAAAATGAAGTTATAAAATTTGCCTATAAATGGATGGACATAGAGAAGATTTTTTTTGAGCGAAATTAGCCAGAAGGAGAGAGAGCAGATACAGAATGACTGCATTTATTTGCATGGCATAAATATATATGTACATATTATGATACCAATATCCAAGGTCAAGTGAAACACATATCAGGAGGTCTTGTCAAAGGTGGAAATTATCCCAAACGTGTGGGAGTCAGAGGTTAGGTAAGACAGAAAATGGAACAGGGTGCTAATAATTGTCGAGGGTACTAGTGCCAACCTGGAACTGAGCATTAAATAGAGGCAGGGGGATACACATGACAACCTTTTAATGTATGTTCTGTAATCCATAGTCTGGAGGGGAAGGAAAAGAGAAAGAGAGAGAAAGGAAAAGAAGTAAAGAACCTGCCATGGAGGTGGGCTGGGGAAGGGGGAGGGAACCGGGATGTTGGTGGTGGGAGATGGGCACTGGTGGAGGGACGGGTGCTGGAACACTGTATGACCAAAACCCAAACATGAACTTTTTAATTGTATATCTTTTTATTTGTATATCTCACGGTGGTATAATAAAATACTTTAAAAAAAAGGATAGATATAGAATGACTGCATTCATTAATGGGATATAAATATATACCAGAGTTCTACTAAGTGTGGGAAATGGTAATGCCAGACTAGAACTCACTGTTTAATATACACAAAGAGACTTTCATGATAAACCCTAAATGTCTGTAGGGCAAGTCACAATGTGTAAAAGTAGAGAGAGATACAGAGACAAAGGAGACAGAGAGAGGGAGAAATAGAGGAAAATAAAAGGTGCCTGCTATAGAGGCAAGCTGGGGGGTGGGTGGGAGGGAATGTAGGGACATTGGTGATGGGAATGGGGCACTGTTGGAGGGATGGCTGCTGGAACACTGTATGACTGAGAACCAATTATGAACACTTTTGTAATTGTATATCTCATGGTGGTATAATAAAAAATTAAAAAAATATGTTTCTGTATAATTAAAAAACTTCCAGGGCTTAGCTATTGTAACTAAAATAATTATTATGTCTGACTAAAGTAAAAACCATCTATTTTTTCAGACAATAGTATATTTAATTCTTTGTGAAGTGTTTTGTATTTTTAAAATGTACTGGGCGGACTGGAGTAATAGTCCAGCAGGTAGGGAATTTGCCTTGCATGCGGCTGACCCAGGTTCAATTCCCAGCATCCCATATGGTCCCCCAAGTACTGCCATGAGTAATTACTGAGTGCAGAGCCAGGAATAACCCCTGAGCATTACTGGGTGTGAGGAAAAAAAAAAAAAGAAAAAAAAAAAAAATAATAATAATAATAATAATAATAATAATAATAATAATAATAAAATGTACTGGGAAATTTATTTGAATGCAGATGTTTACATTTTAAAAAACTATGTTTGAACAGTTGCTAAGCCAGCTGAAAGGAAATTTAGAGGAAGAAAATCGACATCTACTAGATCAAATTCAGACATTGATGCTACAGAACAGAACACTATTGGAGCAGAATATGGAAAGCAAGGACCTCTTTCATGTTGAGCAAAGACAGTACATGTAAGTATCAGATAATTTTGCTCTCTGACATATTACTCATGATTTTATCATTGCCATTCCTTATAAAAGAAAACTCAATATTAACTTCCCTTAATTTTCAACATTATCATTTAGACCATTGTTTCTTTTAAATACTTAGGTTATGGCTGCTATGCTAATAACTTGAAATACTAGCTAGCATGAGGGTACATGGGCCCTGCTCTTACAGTTCTAGGAATATAAAACAAAATAAGCAAAACTGTTACAATTGTTGCAAGATATTTGTGAAATTGACCATAGAAATATAGCAAAAATAGAGGAAAGAAGCCCTTATTCAGGAAAAAGCAAAACAGACTTTTCAAAAACGAGTTCATGAGCTGAGACATAGAAGTTCAAAGGAGTTTGTCTGGGGTATACCAGTCAAAAGAGAGTACAGTCAAAATGTAAAACTTGGAAGTAAGACCTAAAAGGCAAAGAGGAGGAGCAGCAGTGAAATGACTGTATATGCCAGAACCAGTTCCCAGAGATGTTTCAAGGCCACACAAAGCAGCTGTTGAAAAATTTGAGCAATGAAATAATAAGAGTGGTGTGGCAATAATTAGAAAATACGCTGATGACAAAAATGTAGATTTTTGGAGGTTCTGAGACTTAGAGATTAGCAAATACTAAAATGATTATAATCTAGTGAAAAATAACTCATAATATTTAGTAGTTGAGATCAAACACTAAGGAGAGGGGGTAAATTGACAGGACCTGAGTATAAGTCTCTGATGGAAATGGCAAAATCTGACTAAAGCAGCAGTTTAGTCCTGGCAACTCAGTTTGTCTGTACAACACTATTATTCACATTTCTCCAATTTTTATTTTCCCCTTGTTCACTAAATGAGACGCTACATAGTGTAACTTAATAGAACTAGCACAGACACTGAAATCAAATAGCTCCTAATTCATCTAATCACTAGGTGATAATATACAAGTTATTTCGCTTATTTGATCATGGGTTTCTTTTTTGTCTAAAACATATTAGATTATTTGATAACTCCAATTTTCTGTATTATCCAAAAGAGTAAATGAAGTAATATGTCTGTGCCTTCCAGACATGATGGTATGTGATCACATTTGGAACCAGGATACATCATACATTTTCTGAAGCATCAGTTTTATTTTTAAAATTTGGGATAGGGAATATTTTTATATCATGAACAGATATATCATAGAGCAAACACATGCATTTACATGAACTTTTCATTTCAAGTTAAGTGCAAAACTTCAAACAGATTTCATATTTGGGTCTGGCCACATTGAATTACACCATCAGTCCTATTGGGTATGTATGGATTTGTTCTCTGCCATTAAAGATATTTTGGCTTAAGAAGCAGAGAGTATATCTAAAGCTTCTGACGTTTAAGTTTTCTGTCAGATAACAAAGGGCTTATCTAGAACTTTGTCTTCTTAACATTCTTGGGATGACTCTTGGGAACTAATTCATTTCTGAGGTTTCCATGATTATAGTTGACTTTCGAATACTAGTATCTATTTTCACTTTTGATTTTAATTAAAAATATGAATGCTTAAACATGTCGTGTATTTCTAACAGAGTGCTCACACTCAGGATTAAGTGAATAATTAGGACTGAGAATTTAGAAGTCTTAATGTTTCTATGGATGTAAGGAGAATTTTTAATTATAGGCAATTTTCTATTTTTTGTTTCTCTATGGAAAATTAGTGGCAACCTTTGTTCTTTAACATCCTCCTGCATAATATCACTTACATCAGTTCCACTTACTTAATTCAACTTTCCCTCAACTAGAAGACCCTATTAACCTCCTGAATGATTTTGTTATCTCTTTCCTTTCTGATCAAACTATCTCCATTGCTCAGTATGAAGGGAAATATTTTATAGTAATGGAGCCTTCAGTACTTCTAATTATCCTTTTGAACAAAATCTCACATCTGCTTTTCTTTAGCTCAACTGCTTAATCACTGTATCACTGTCTTCCCGTTCATCATCGATTTGCTCCAGCAGGCCCCAGTAACATCTCCATATGTTCTGTCTCATGCTAGTAGAGCCCTAGGCATCTGCTTGCTCCAGGAACATAAAGAGCCTCAATCCATTCCAGAATGAGGTCTATAATTGTTACTGGTATTTGGCATATATATCAAATACAACACGAGTAGCTTGCCAGGCTCTGCCGTGCAGGTAGCATACTCTTGTAGGCATCTCTAAGTCCAGCATTTATTGATGAACTGCGCCGCCGCTGATTGGTTGGTGTGCTGGGTGGAGGTCTGACGAGAGAGAAGTCCGGATGTGGAAAATGGAGGCCCTCATGGAGTGGGGGGTCATCTGACTTGTTGCGAGGCTCTGCTGTGATGGTGGGCCAGGGCTAGAACCCACCATCCCTCCCAGGCGCCTCGTGAGCGGCTGGTCACAGGGAGAGCCAGTAGCAGCTCTGCCCCATGTCTGCGAGTCTCTTAATACATTATATTATTAACTACTTAATACATTAATATTTTCATTCCTTTTCAGTCTGTCTAATAGCCTTTATCTGAAAGAGGCCTTCTTTAGTTGTCACTTGTCACTTGTGTTCCCGTTGTTCGGCCGATTTGCTCTAGCAGGCACCAGTAACGTCTCTATTCATTGGGAGTGAGATCTATTATTGTTTCTGTTTTTGGCATATCGAATATACCATGGGTAACTTTCCAGGCTCTGCCGTGGTTCTGGGTTCATCCCAGGGAGCCCAGTCTTTTTCTATGTCAGACCATCCACCATCCAGGGCCCACAGAGCAGAGCCCTGGGGGTGTAGACAAGCCTGTCACCTGTCTGCCACCTGCCAATGCAGATGGGCACCGCAGCCACACATGAACTATTTTTCTTTTATAATTTTCTATTTTACTTCCATGAAACTTTTATTTGGAAATACAAATTACTTTGTATTACAGACGTCATTTCTCTATATATCATTTCACTGAATGATGAATAAATGGTATTTTTTGGCATCACTGCTTCTTTATTTTTTTGTGTGTGTTACTGGATATAGAACCCAGAGCCTTCCATATATGCATTCTGCCACTGAGCCACATCCTCAGTCCCAAGTTTTGTTACTTTGATCTTTAATGTTTAGTGTATAGCATATATTACTTGTCTGGAGTGCTGGTGCAAGAGTTAAGTGTTTTCCCTGAATGCAGCCAATTTCTGTTTGAATCCTGACACCACATAAGGTCTCTTGAACCACCTCTAGATATAAGCCTTGAGCACTTTTGAGCACGCCCAAGCCCCCACCTGTACCCTCAGATATATACTACCAAAATCATATAATGAGACTTAAGATGTGGTGAAATTCATGCATTCTGGTGACAGGTAATGTTGATTTTGTTATTTGGGGCCACACCTGATGATGTTCAGGGCTTACTCCTATCTCTGTACTTAGGATCACTCCTGGTGGGATCCTGGGGACCATATAGCATACCAGGGATCGAACTTGGGTCAGCTGTGTGAAAGTCAACCACCCTACCCACTATATTATTTTTGTAGCCCCAGGAAATAATTCTTTATAAAGTTAAACCTAAGACTTTTTGCATGAAGGCTTATGGGGTTTTTTAGTTTTTTATGTTTTTTAATATATTTTATTATACCACCATGAGATAAGCAATTACAAAAATATTCATGTTTGGGTTTAGGCCATATAGTGTTCCAGCACCCCGCCCTCCACCAGTGCCCATTTCCCACCACCAATGTCCCGATTCCCTCTCCCTTCCCCTAGCCTGCCTATATGGCAGGTTCTTTATCTCTTTTCTCTCTTTCTCTTTCTCTTTCTCTCTTCCTTCTCTTGCATATTGTGAATTGTTATACATATACTTAGAGGTTATCATGTGTATCTTTTGGAAGTCTTATGGTTCTAAAGTGAATAAATATTTACTTTAAAGAAAGCTATATAGCATTTTAGTGTTTTGCTTAAGCAAATTATCAAAATCAACCCTTGTTCCAAATGTGAATTGAGGAAATTAGAGATACAAGAATAGAGATATAATCAATGATGATTGAATTTTTATTGGTTGCTTGCTTGCTTGCTTGATTTTGGGCTACATCAGTACCAGAACTTAACTCTGTGCTCAGGGGTCACTACTGGTGGTGCTTGGGGGACCATATGAGGTGCTGGGATTAGAACTGGAATTAGCCATGGCAAGCACCTTAACCTCTGAATTATCTCTTCAGTCTTGATAGAATGTTATTTAATGGCTATAAGAAGATTTAGAGAATTTCTTTATCATGAGATTGTAAAAGAATTTTTTTCTGACAGATTTCTTTAGTCATTAAATAATTGAAACTTTATTTATTCTTTTTCCCCTGCCCCTATTTATTCTATCTTTTTAAAAAAAAGGTAGTACATTTAAAAGAAAACAAGAATTACTCGGGAGATGACTCAGAGGACTGGTGTTTGGTCCCTAGCACAAGTTGGTCCTGTGAGCACTGCTAGAAATGGTAAAAAGAAAAGTGGGGTAGCTATAGAAATAGTAGAGGGTTTAAGACTCTTGCTTTGTATGAGGCCCTCTCAGGTTTAAATACCTGCCAACATGTATGTTCCTCCAAGCATCTCTAGGACACATATGAGTACAGAGCCAAGGATTATCTCCTGAGTACTGCTGGGAGTGGTCCCAACCAGAAAAGGAAAAAAGAAAATAAAAGGAGAAACATAGAAAGCATTCCATTTTTATTACCTAGTAAATTCTTAGTTGTGAGTCATGGTATCAGTATTTGTGTTTTGAGATGTATGATTAGATCACAGTCACATCATTTACTGTCATTCATAACTTCTCTTGTCCTAAAATATAACATTTATTTTTTTTAGCGATAAGTTAAATGAATTAAGACGACAAAAGGAAAAGTTAGAAGAAAAAATTATGGATCAATACAAATTTTATGACCCTTCTCCCCTCGAAGGTATTTTTAACTAAATTTTATTGATCTTCACTTTGTGAAACAGTTACATTAAGACTTCCAATTTGTCGTATTTTAGACTTATGAGAATTTTTAAAATTCTATTAGGAGAGGAAACTGGATTACTCTGAAAATGAGAAAATTGATAAAATCTAAGAAAGATATTAATCGAGAACGCCAGAAGTCTCTAACATTAACGCCTACCCGCTCAGACTCTGGTGAAGGATTTCTTCAGCTACCTCATCAAGATAGTCAAGATAGTTCTTCAGTAGGTTCAAACTCTTTAGAAGATGGCCAAAATTTGGGAACCAAGAAAAGCAGCAGTGAGTTCTTACATATCTTTAAATATTTGTGTTGTCTACTACTGATTTAGAATCTTATCCAAAAATTATCTTTATAATATTACTTCAGCAGGATCTTGGATAGAGCTCAGCAGTTGAGCGCTTACTTGCCTTGCATATGTAAGACCCTATGGATTTAGTCCCTCGCACATCAAAAAAAAAAAGAAAGAAAGAAAGAAAGAAAATACCTTCAACAGCCATTTGGGGTGATAGACTGTTGAATGCATTTCTCTTAGATTTAATATGATTATAAAGTACATTATATAATTTGTGCATAACCAAATGATTGCTATATTGTGTATTTAGAGATGCAACATACACAGAGATACTGTTATTTTTATCAGGAGCATTAAATAACAAGGGTCATTTAAGAAGAACCAAAAATACCTCTGGTTATATAGAGTAAACCTTTTTATTTTTGTGTAAGACTTTACAGGGTAATAAATTAACCAGGGCAACTAAGAAATATTTATAGGTGCTTGTTTATAATTATTTGAAATTAAGTAGAATAATAAAGCTTGTCTAATGAGAATTTACTCCCTTTTTATTGTGGTACCTGTGATCATATTGAGGTCTCATACCTTCATGTGTGCAAGGCCAGTGTGCCACTTTTGGGCCACACTCCCAGTCCATTACTTATATACCTGTATGGTGTCAAATTGAAGGAAGGTTACATAAATTCAAGCAAAAAGTAGTAGTTATGGATTTGAATAATTTTTTATTTTTTTCTGAGGCAATGCAAATTTTTATTTATTTTTTATTTTTTTAAAATTTGGTTAGTTTCAATGTTTAACCTATTTGATCTAACAGTCTGATCACCAAAAAGCAAGTAATGATAGTTCCTATACAGTTTTCCACTAAAAAAATAGCTATTATGTTTCATTACTGTGGATTTGCATATTTTTTCATGGTTTCAAATAATTGAAGGTTATAAAAATTATTGAGATATTTTTCTGTAAAGACAAAATAGATGGGTAGATATAAGTTTGTCATTTAAATTTTTATCACAGTGTAGAAATGTCACATTATAATGTGCCATTGTAATTCAGTCATGATCTTTTTTATTTCATTACTAGTGTGCTTACTGAAGAAGAACAAGTAAAAGTCTAAAGAAGTAAATTTTAAGAGAAACATAAGTTAACCCAATGTTAGGCCCTTTAAAGGTATACAAGAGCCTTAGGGAGATAACCAAAGTGTCAGAACAAATGCCAACTATGTATGACATCCCAGATACTAGTTCTAGCACTGTATGACCCCCAAGTACTGCCAAGTATAGCCTTCATAACCCTTGAGCATTCCTGGGGTTGACCTGGTCATATCCAAGAACTGCCAGGCCCAGGTAGCGCTACATTGTTGGACTAAGGCATTGAACATTGTTGGGTTTAGACCCTTGTCACTGGGAGGGGCCCTGACCTTCCTCCTTAGCTATGCTAGATGTGCTGGCTATTTTAAAAAAGAAAAAGGTGTCAAGAAATGAACTTATATCAGTGTTCATTTTGAAAAGAGACTTTGAAATTACTCAGGATACCACCAGTCACTATGGTAGAATTTTTTTAAAACAGTATACTCTTTTTTTTCAAGTAAATGACAGGTAAAAACTGTTACTACTTTTTCCGGGGTAGTAAAACACTCAAATTTATGAATAGTATTTTGGCCTCATTGAAGTTATCTCTGGAAAAGTCTATTAGGGTATAGGAGACTAGACATTCATTATAAGATATGCAACTGTAGCAGCCTAAAATCTAGAAGAGATCAGATAAACAGTGAAAATCTCACACAAAGGGGCTAGAGGTAAAATACAGTGAGTAGGGTGCTTTTCTCACATGTGGCCAAACTAGGTTCAATTTCTGGCATCTCCTGTGTCCTCCAAGCCTTGCTGAGTGCAGAGCCAGGGGTAAGATCTGAGCATCTTGGGTGTGGTCCAAAGACCAAAAAAGATCACACACATATGCATTCATTTTTGTATATTTTTGTATGTATAATATTTTTATAAACATACAAATACATGTATTTTAAGAAAATATTTTAATTCTATTTCCCCATAAAAGTGTATTGTTACCTGTGTCGCTTGCTTATATACTCTTGCAAATTTAATCTATATGAAACCTGTCTTTTTGCTCTCTTTTATATTTGGAACAAACCCAGCAGTGCTCAGCACTAACTCCTACCAATGCTTAGGAGACCATATGTGGTGCCAGGGATCAAATCCTGATTAATTGTGTGCAAGGTCAAGCACCTTTTCCACTGTACTATCTCCTCACCATGAAACCTCTGGCATCTAAGTTGTCCTTTAAAAAGGTCTAGGTATGGGGCCGGAGCGATAGCCCAGCTGGCCTGTGCCAGCCTGGGTTCTGTCCCCGCATCCCATATGGTCCCCCGAGCACCACCAGGAGTAATTCCTGAGTGCAGAGCCAGGAGAAACCCCTGAGCATTGCTGGGTGTGACCCAAAAAAGAAAAAAAATGGTCTAGGTATGGGCTGAGCCATAGGACAGCAGGGAGGGCATTTGCCTTGTATGCAGCCACCCAGGTTCGATCCCTGGCATTCCATATGGTCCCCAGAACACTTCCAGGAGTAATTCCTGAGTGTAGAGCCAGGAGTAACATTGGGTATTGCTGGGTGTGGCCTAAAAACCGTCACGTAATTACATTTTCTTTAAAAAAGATTCCAGGTGTGGGGCCAGAAAGTTGGTCAGATTTGATACTGGTTGTCCCCAACATCAGCTTGGGAAGCAAAAAACAAAAAGTTATTTCAGATACTAGAGTATGCACAAGAGAAGCTCAGTAGTCTCTGAGGCCATCTAGTTTGTTATAAATTGTAATCTATCATTCTTGCATACTCAGTGATGAAAAATCTAGAATTAGACTCCGAAGGAAGTAATACTTTTCTGCAATTTTAGTTCCAGTTTTAGCATTTTTAAAGAAATACAAGTGACCAGAGAGATTTTACAAGGCTTAAAGTACTTGGTTTGTGCATATCCTGTCTTGGTTCAATTACCAACACTGAATTACTGAGCACTGTTAGCAATAATTCCTGAGCACAGAACCAAGAATAAGGCCTGAGCACTGCTCGTTTAGCCCAGATCCAAAAAATAAATAAAACCAGCACAAAACCCAACAATGCTAATTGTTTAAAAATTTCTTAATGAAGTTTTATGCTTTAGGAGGAAAAAAAGTCATATGTTTACAAAGTGATTAGCAGGAGCACATTTCACCACTTGTAAATCCAAAACAACTTTCATCCTGACCGTTTGGGATTAGTGTTCGTCAGTAAAGTAGTCCTTTGGAAGTTGAAAACAGAAAATAAACAAGGCACTATGTGCCTGCTGCAACCACTCAGCTTTGTTTTAGCTTAAGTGTCCATTTCTGCATTGTTTTCAGTTCATTTCTTTTAAGTCATTGAGAACAGCTGTGTTTATCAAGCTAGGAAAGAAATAGGTCAAATTAAAAGCTAAAATATTAAATTATGAGTAAAACTAATAAGGCAGATAAGGGTGCCGGTGCGATAGCCCAGCGGGTAGGGCGTTTGCCTTGCATGCGGCCGGCCCAGCCGGTCCGGGTTCTATCCCCGGCATCCCATATGGTCCCCCGAGCACCGCCAGGAGTAATTCCTGAGTGCAGAGCCAGGAGAAACCCCTGAGCATTGCTGGGTGTGACCCAAAAAGCAAAAAGCAAAAAAAAAATAAAATAAAATAAGGCAGATAAATTGGTTAAGAAGCTAACTTTGCATTGCCTGTTCCTTAATAAATGACACTTGTCAGTTTGTCAAAAGAGCTTTGAAGGATGCATGCTTTGCATCAAGGAGCCCAAATGATCTCCCAAGAGCTATGAGGGGCAACTCTCAATAGTGCTGGAGGTAGCACAAGGACAAAAAGAAAAGGAAAAACTTTGATTATTTTTAAGAAGATGATGGCAGGGAGCCAGAGCGATTGTCCAGCTGGTAGGTTATTTGCCTTGCACATGGCTAACCCGGGTTCGATACCCAGCATCCCATATCGCCCCTCAGCACCACCAGGAGTAATTCCTGAGTGCAGAGCTAGGAAAAACCCCTGAGTATTGCCAGGTGTGACCCAAAAGGGAAAAAAAAAAAGATAATGATGGCAAATCCTGAAAAAGAGCACAGTTACTAAGTCATATACAATAATGCTTTTAAGCCTTTCTGTAGGTTATTTCCCTTGATGCAAATTGCAGTCTCAAATGATACAATTTTTTATATTCAAATCATACTAAAATGTAATTTAAAAATATAAATGACTAATGAGCATTTTTATTTTTTGTGTTCATGTTTCCTATAATTACAACCAAAATTTTCATGTACAATTTTATACAACTTCTTGCTCCCTTTAATTTTGTAAACCCCAAAAAGCTCTTTAAAATATCTAAAAACACTATATATACACATATTTTTTCTGTCATTTTTGCTTGCTTTAGGGTGCCTCCTGATCTTTTATCTTTATTTAGAGTTTAGTGCATGCCACTGTCAAACACTTTTTTCTTTCCCTCAACTAATGTTTTACAGCATGAAATTAATATAAATACTTTTGAGGGGCTGGGTAAAGAGCTCAAAGGGTTAGTGTGCATGCTCTGCATGCTGAAGGCCCGAGTTTAAGACCCAGCTCTGACTGCATGTACCCAATGGTCACTGAGCCCTACCTGGAGCAGAGACTGAGCACTAAGCCAGGAGTACCCCAAGCACCTCAAAGTATGGCCCCAAAACAAGTAATAAACTTTGCCCAAAAGAATATACATTTACCTAATACTTTGGTGTGATATACCAGAATTCAGTTTAAAATCAAACAACTCCTGATTTATTTATTAAATGTTTAAGTACATAATGAGGGGCCCAGAGATAGTATAGCAGTAGAAGAGCATGCATTTTCATAAATTATTCTTTCTAAAATAAAGCCCTTTAAGTTAAAAAAATTAAAACAAGGATTGAAAAACCTCATACATTTTCATCAGATAATTTGTAACCCACTGATAACCTTAATTTTGAAATACACCTTTACAAAATTATAAAGTTGTTCTTTCTGTAATTCTAATCAGCAGTTCCTGTATTTTTAGAATTTTAGTCAGTCCATGCTTTTGAAGTATATGTTCTTCATCATTGTTTTCAGCACTTCTCCAAGTATTTTTAAAGTATTGTAATACATAATTCATATTTCATTATCATTCAGCAGCACGAGAATTTAGCTGTAGTATAGCATACATAGCTAAAACTCAGACATTCATTTCTGTCCTTAATTTCAACATTTAACTCCCATCTGTTCTTCTCCCTTTTTTCTTTCATTTTTCTGTTTCTGTTTTTTCTCATGCTCTGACATTAAAGTGGTTGCACTGAAAAGACTACCCTTTTGAGGAACAGACCGAAGGATAAAGACAAAATGAAGGCCTGCTATCGCTGCTCCATGTGTAAGACCTTATGACAGTTCAGCTTCTTTCAAATGACTACACTGGCTTCCATTACTAATTTTTCACTAACCTTTCTCTGGACTATATCAGTTTTCTTAATTTTGCAAAGTACAGTTTTCCTGTAAAACAAGGAGCTAGAAGAAATTTCTTTTTTTAAAACTAGCACTGAATTTGCATATATATATATGTTCACTAATACATATATATATATAAGTATGTTTATTCATACCTAGACTTGTAAATTTCCAGTGCTTTGTAAAGGTTGGCAGAAAAAATCAACGAAGTTTACATTACTGAAATTTTTTTTCCAAAGAAATTTACTTAAGGAAAATACCTTTTAGCATTAGGAATTTATTTCCTTAAATGAATTAAATTAAGTACATAAATAAATAAAACAGCCTTAATCTTTGAAAATGTTTGTCATTATTTAACTAATAGTACTCTGATTTTTCTTATTTTAAAGTTAAATGGGTAACTACATAATTATATTAAATCACTTTGGATATCATCTCTTTCAGGTTTTTATTGAATGGTACACTTGATTTATAAAATGAGTAATTTCTTCAGTAACCTGCTCTGACCAAGGACTCTGTTACCATTTTCAGTAGTGATCCTGTATAAGAACTTCTCTCCATCTTACCTTTTTACTCATTACATTTTTGTCATCACAAAATCACATATGAAGTCTTCTAATTATATTGCACATACAAGCATGGCAGTTATACAGAGTAAAACTCCTTTTCCTGTCATTAAGAGGGTGGAGATGGGATAAATATATTTGCTGAAAATATATATATATATATATTTGCTGAAATTTATCAACCTTTGGCCTACTCATTTCATTCAACCAGATGCATGTCATAATTCTAATGACCTTGAATTTATAGTTTTTGGTGTTCACTGGCATTCATCCATACACAAAGACCAAATATTTATAATACAGAGTAGAAGTAAAAGTAGTACATTAATCATGCTGATTCATTTGCTTTCATTTGCATCCCAGCCATGAATGACCTGATGCAGTCCATGGTCCTAGCAGGAGGACAGTGGACAGGTAGTACTGAGAATTTGGAGGTTCCTGATGATATTTCAACTGGTAAAAGGAGGAAAGATTTGGGAGCTATGGCCTTCTCTACTACAGCCATCAACTTTTCAACTGTCAACTCTTCTACAGGCTTCAGATCCAAGCAGTTGGTTAATAATAAAGGTATAGGCCGTCTGCTATTTGCACTGTGGTGTAACTGTTGGCAAAAGAAAGTTTATTGTTTTCCCAGGTGTACCTATGGCAGCAACAGCCTTAAATAAATTGTAAAACTGATCTCTATTTAAGGAAATGTTCAAATCATTTTACAAATTTAAGACATCATACAGATAACTAAGATCATTCCTAGGTCTTTCATAATAAACAGTTGTTGAGTTAATCATAACAAAAAGTAAATGACTTCATGAGTAAAAAGAAAAGAATTTTAAAGCTTATTTTAAAAAATCTAAAACACTACAATTTCAGAGAGAATCATTTAGAACGACTCAGGCTCTTTCTTTGTAGGGTCACAAAGGGAAATTGTTTCATTGATATTTTTGGTAAACAAGTTAACTTAAATCAGAATTACTCTGTTTCTTCTAGTTCCAGTTCCTGCTTCATTCTATGAAATACCTTAAATCAAGACATGTGATTTAGAAAGAATGATTGAGAAAGAATTTCTGTGTCCTGAATAAATAAAATGTTATAGTTACTTTGTTAAAAATGTCTTTATATTCATTTTAATATTTTATGTAGATACTACATCTTTTGAAGATATAAGTCCACAAGGTATTAGTGATGATTCTAGTACGGGATCAAGAGTTCACGGTAAGATATAAACTTTATTTAGATACAACATAGAATTACAGAATGGGAATGCTACGACTTGCATTGAATTAATGAACGTGGCATTGTCAACAAGCATGTATTCTCTAGCCTGCGCCTCATACCTACCTCTGTCAGTTCTTCAAACCTAATATTCCCTTTTGCCCCGTTCAGAGTTGTTGTGTCATCTGTTTTAGCCATTATTTATAAAGTATTATGCCTAAACTATGCTTATAAGTAATTTTGTTGCCACTTTGGTATAGGTTAAATATAGGAGATATTCTGCCATTTGTTTAAAAACCCTAATGAGACTGGGGAGAAAGCTTGATGGCTGAAACACAAGCTTTGCTTGCAGGAATTGAGGTTCATTCCTGGCGCTACATGTTTTCCTGCACATAACTAGAAAGAAACCATCTGCCCCATTCATCACGGAGCCAGAAGACCCTGAGCACTGTAAGGTGTGGTCCCCAAACAAAATCAAACAGAAGTACTTTAGTAAAATTTGTCCAAGAAACCAGGTTTTTTTTTAATGATAAGATATTAAAATTTCTGTCTGGAAAAACAAACCGTACTAAACTAAGTTAATGACACTAAAATGGATAACATCTTAAAGAAGTTTCATATATAAGAGGATTTTGTATTATTTGTTGGTGAAGCATAATAGAGTTTTGTTTTGGGATTTGGTCAGTCCTAGCAATGCTCAGAGGTTACTCCTGGCTCTGAGCCCAGGAATCACAACTTGTCCTCGGAGAACCACCAACCATATAGGATGCTGGGGATCAAACCCTGGTTGGCAGTGTGCAGCGTGTCACCTTACCCACTAGACTATAGCTCTACTCTGGGAAGATGTTTTTTATTGAAACATTTAGAAAGATGTGAGGGGAAAAAGCGAAGTATGGGAGTAAGGACCAGAGCAGTAATTCATTGGATGGGTGCTTGCCTTGCATGTGGTTGACCCAGGTTCTACCTTTGACACCCCATATGGTCCTCCTGGAGTTATCTTGAGTGCAGAGTTAGGAGTAAACCCTGAACATCGCCAGATGTACCCAAAAAATCAAAACCAAGAGAGATCCATGTTTAAGAGAGAACATAGGCTTCTCTAAATTGTAAATAAGCCAGCAAAGAAACATACATGTTCAAGGGAGAAACAGCATTTTTTAAAATATCATAGACTTACATTAACTGTGGATTTGTTTCTCTTGTATGGAGAGGAGTACACTGACATTAACTACGCAGATGTTCATGGCATCTCTGCAGTGTAGGGGGTTCCTTGTCTGATTTGTTTCTTCATCTCTACCATATTGTGTTTGTATGTGTAATATTATTCTGTTTAACTCAGAGTCCTAATACCCATCTGGAAATCATCTCATAAAAAGGCACTTTACTTTTTATTTAATTTTAACCGATGCTCAGAATGTCTTGTGTCTGCGGAATTATTTGGAAGCTCCTTTGCTTTCGTTAGAGTCAGCTCTGTGGGCATGCTGAATCTGTGAAAGCATGCATAACTGCTTCCCCAAAGCATTCTCTGGTCAGAATGTAAAGTTCAGTGTCATCAACGGGAAATTTTATCATACTGTCTCCTGATTTTTTCATTTAGCGTCAAGACCAGCCAGCCTTGATAGTGGCAGAACATCCACTAGCAATAGCAATAATAATGCTTCACTCCATGAAGTCAAAGGTATGCTGTAGGTAAATTTATTAACATGCTCCATTCACTTCCAGTACTTTAAATTAAGAGATTAAGGAAATTTCTATAGTAAGGTATATAATCCAAATAATTTATATTTGTGGCATAGTTCCTTGGAACATTTTATACTCTTTACATGTAAAATAAATGTGTTCAGTGTATTCAAATGTAAAAACAGGAACAGTTTTTTGGTTTTCATTTTTTATGTTATAAAATTCCTTACTGTCACCTTTATATTTCAGAAATATTCACAGTTCCTTATTTTATTTGTTTTGTCTTTGTCATGAAAATGATTGTCCTCAATTTGCTCATGAATCTGGTACAGCAAACTTATTTTATAGGTTGGGAAGATAGCTCAAAGGGCTGGAATACATGCTGTATATGCAGGAATCCCGTCAATATATTCCCCCTGTCCAACACTGAGAGCCTCAGGCACACTGTGTGTGCCTCCTCCCACACAAAAAAAAATCCACCTTACATTACAAAAAAATTTTGAAACTGTTTTAATTTATTTATTAAGTTAGGGGAATTTAAAATATATATTAGTTTTAGGGACACACCTGGTGGTGTTCAGGGGTTAGGGATCACTTCTGGCAGGGCTCAGGGGGCCATGTGGGATGCTGGGAATTGAACCTGGTTGGCCTTGTGCAAGGCAAGCGCCCTAGGCACTGCACTATTGTTTCAGCCCCCAGGAAACTTTTTCTTTTAGTAAGAGAAGGCAGCTGTGTGTATGTAATAGCCAAATGGATATATAAAGTCTATACAAAGAATTTGGGGGTAAGGCCTGGGAGGAGGAGCTGGGGTGGTGGGTAGATGCTTTAGCGACCATGTGGAACCTGAATCTCCAGCCTGCTTTCTAAGTGCTCAGTACATTGAGTCATCTATCCATCTCAAAAACTATTTCTTTTAAATACTATATTAGTGGACCAGAGCCATAGTACAGTAGATAGGGCATTTGCCTTGCACAACAGCTGACCCGGGTTTAATCCCCGGCATCCCATATGGTCCCTGAGTACCACCAGGAGTAATTTCTTTTTTTTTTAATATTGAACAATTTGCTTTTTTTTTAAATTTTATTATTCCCCCCCAAATATTACACCATTTTAGACATACAATTGAAAGATGTTCATGTAGAGTTTTGGTTCTACAGTGTTCCAACACATCTCCCATCACCAATGTCCCCACCTCCCTCCCCCCTCCCTCACCTCAACTACTTGGCGGGTTCTGTATGTCATTTCTTTCCTCTTTATATCTCCTTCCCACCAAACTTTCCTGCTCTTCGTGGAATGCAATGCATTAAAAGACATTACTGTTTCACTATTTTAGTGGACCGCAGCGCAAGCGGCCGCACAACCTGGGCTTAAACTGGTTTTGCTCTGTTAATCTGGTCGTGAGGCAGTTTCCCAGCATCCAGAAAGCGAAAATGGTGGCTAGTGTGATGGACGAGTCTCATCCGGCTGCTTCCGGGACCCCCAGAGGCAATGGGCCCACTCCCAAAACCCATCTGCCCTCCTCGGGGCTCCATAGTCAGCTGGGCCCGGCGCGAGCTGAGTTCCAGCCTCCCCAGCCGCCAGTGAAGCTCTGGATGCTATGGCCGATGGCCCCCAGGCAGCTCCTGGGCGGGGCCACCAGGCTCAACAAAATGGAGGGGGGAAAGGGCGACCCTGACTCCACACCAGGAGTAATTTCTGAGTGCAGAGTTAGAAGTAACCCCTGATGTCGACTTGTACAACCTTTCTGGAAAACAATATGGACATTCCTCCAAAGACTAGAAATTGAGCTCCCCTTTGACCCAGCCATACCGCTCCTGGGGATATATCCTGGAAAGCCAAAACAGCAGCGGAAACACAATCCGCACTTTTATTTTCATAGCAGCACTGTTCACAATAGCCAGAACCTGGAAACAACCAGTATGCCCGAGAACTGATGACTGGATAAAGAAACTGTGGTACATCTACACAATGGAATACTATGCAGCTGTCAGAAAAAATGAAGTTATGAAATTTTCCTATAAATGGATGGATATGGAAAGAATCATGTTGAGTGAAATTAGTCAGAAGGAAAGAGAGAGACATAGAATGACTGCATTTATTTGCATGACATAAATATACTAGGTGATCTTACCGAAAGTGGAAATTACCACAAGCGTGTGGGAGTCAGAGGTTGGTTTAGATAGAGAAGGGAACATGTGTGAATAAATGTCTAAAGTTCTGATACTAACATAGAACTGAGCATTAAATACAGACAAAAAAAAAAAAAAAGAAGTAACCCCTGAGCATCACCGGTATGACCCAAAAGGCAAAAAATAAAATAAATTGGATGGATGGATGGATGGACGGACGGATGGACGGACGCATGGACGGACGGACGGACGGACTGGACGAACCATACCCAATGGGGCTTTCTCCGACTCTGCACTCACAATCATTCCTGACTCTGCTAGAGTACGATATGGTGCCAGGGACTGACCCCAGGTTAGTGCATACAAGGTGCTGGACTACACTGTCAAGATATTTTTTTTCCTTGATTTTCCAATATGCATTCCATGGTATTGCTTTTAAGTGTCTGTAAGCCTCCTTGATACCTTCTTATCCCTTGAAGGTATACTGCCTACTCAGGTTCTGGTATTGTTTAATCACTTTATCACTTGATCACTTGATATCCCGTTATTTATCGATTTGCTCGAGTGGACGCAAGTAATATTTCCATTTGACCCTATCACGTGCAAGTGTAGCCCATTGGCATTTGGTTGTTTCAGGAACACTGAGAGCCTCGAACCGTTCATTCAGGTTCTTGATAAGGAAGAACCAATAAACATAGTTATTGCTTAATAACTATGAAAATTGGTTAGAGTACTTATTCTCTATAGTTTGTTATAATCAATCTATTGTTACTTTTTCTGTTCATAAAGATGCAATTATATATGGTCATTAATGGCATTTGTTGATATCTGAAAAACATTGTTTCAAGGACTGATTATTTTTATAATTGTGTTCTTATAACCAATAGAAAAAATATAACCTGAAAGTCTTAATTATGTTTTATGATTTGAAAATTTATAAAAAAATTTCTCTAAAATGTTTCTTTACCTAGGCCAGGCTTTTTATTTATGACCTGATGGAAAAACATAGACAGCTGCCTTTTCTTTTTATTTTAATTTGAGAGGCACACTACCCTAGTAGTGCTTAAGTGCCTTTCCTTGCTCTGTGCTCAGGAGTGACTCTGACAGTGTTGGACAAACAGATGTCGAGCTCAGGATTAAACTTGAGTCAGCTTGGGGCGGGAGCGATAGCCCAGCGGGTAGGGCGTTTGCCTTGCAAGCAGCCGGCCCATGCCGGCCTGGGTTCGATCCCGGCATCCCATATGGTCCCCGAGCACCGCCAGGAGTAATTCCTGAGTGCAGAGCCAGGAGTAACCCCTGAGCATCGCCGGTATGACCCAAAAAAAAAAAAAAAAAAACTTGAGTCAGCTGCATGCTGATCATTTCTCTGATACGACCTCTCCAGCCCTGAAAAGCTGCATTTTCTCTCTCTCAGTATTGGGTTCATGTTTAGTATGTATTCATCAAAATATTCAGTGCTTTTAAGGAATAACATAGACTTTAAGGAGTGTTTTTTTTTTTCAAACTCATAATGATTTTTTTTTCCTTTTTGGGTCAAACTGAGCAATGGTCAGGGGTTACTCATGGCTCTGCACTCAGGAATTTCTCCTGGTGGTGCTTGGGGGACCATATGGGATGCCCGGGATCCAACCCAGGTCATTTGCATGCAAGGCAAACACCCTACCTGCCGTGCTATAGCTCCGTTCCCTATAATTACTTTCACTTCAGTTACTCAACCTCAAGGTAGACTTTTAAGGTTCTATAGCTACCATATTAGTAGTGGAAGCAGGAACAACCAGATGATTTAGAAATGAAATAAAAACTACAATTCTATATATGTGATCTATTTTTACAGGAATTTTCTAAATTATATCATAACCTCATTTAACTTTCCTATTTGACTATTCTTTAAATAATTTTTCCTCTAAATTTATTCACTTAGTATGAACAGAAACTCCAAATACAGACTAAATCATAAGCAAAAAATGAAAAGTGTTAGCATTTAGCACATTTTTTGGTTTTAACCTGAAATTTTAAAATTCATATGACCATGTTTCATTTTAAGTTGTGAATTGTTTAGGGTTGGAGAGAGATCTCAGTGGTCTGGAGTACAATGCTTTGCATACAAGAGTCCTGGGTTTGGTTCCCAGAACTGCATGCATGTTCCCTTTACACTCCTGGTAATGAGCACAGAAGCAGGAGTTGCATATATTATTAATATGCTCATCAGATGTCTTGAAATCCTGTTTTTATACAGTCTCTGGCAACATTGCTGAACGCAAGTCTTTGCTCATATGGAATGCAAATTGTAAATTTCAAAAATAAAAAAGCAGGGGCCGGAGCGATAGCCCAGCGGGTAGGGCGTTGCCTTACACGCCGCCAGCCTGAGTCAGCTCGGGTTCGATCCCCGGCATCCCATATGGTCCCCCGAGCACCGCCAGGAGTAATTCCTGAGTGCAGAGCCAGGAGTAACCCCTGAGCATTGCCGGGTGTGACCCAAAAAGCAAAAAAAAATAAAAAATAAAATAAAATTAAAAAGCAGTGACACTGGAGGTGGCTGGTATTTCTAAATTAATCTTAAAATTCTGTTTGGGGTCAAGATGCTGTAGTAGATAAGTCACTTGCCTTATACATGGCCAACCCTGGTCCCACAGGCCAACCCTGATCACACCTGGTCCCATCAAACCGCCAGGTGTGATCCTTAAATGTAGAGCCAGGAGTAAATTCTGAGCACCACTGGTTGTGGCACCAAAAAAAAAAAAAAAAATCAAACAAGAAACAAAAGGAAAAGGAAAAAAAAAGTAAGGAAATCTGTATAGCAAGTTAAGACCCAGTTAATAAATATTGTCACTTATATAGTTTTCAGTCATTTCTATTACTGACTTCTTAATACATAATTTACTCCAAAAGCAGGTGCAGTTACTATCCAAAGCAGGCCACAAAGCCACAGCAGTGGAGAATTTAACCTGCTTCATGATTATGAGGCTTGGTCCAGCAGTGGTAGCAGTCCAATCCAGTACTTGAAAAGGCAAACCAGATCAAGCCCAATGCTTCAGCACAAAATGCCCGAAACATTGGACAGTCGAACATATCACAAGATAAAAACTGGGTCCCCCGGAAGTGAAGTTGTAACTCTACAACAGTTTTTGGAAGAAAGCAACAAGCTTACCTCAATACAGGTTGGTTGTCTCTAATGTGAAGTTAATTTAGGTGGACGAAATAAGTAACATTTTTTTTAATTTAATTTTTTTATTTTTACAATTACAAAGATATACAATTAAAAAGTTCATATTTGGGTTTTGGTCATACAGTGTTCCAGCACCCATCCCGCCACCAGTGCCCATATCCCACCACCAACGTCCCCGGCTCCCTCCCCTCCCCAGCCCTCCTCCATGGCAGGTTCTTTATTTCTTCCCATTTCTCTCTCCTTCTCTTTTCCTTTCCCTCCAGACTATGGATTACAGAACATACATTAAAGGGTTGTCATGTGTATCTTTTTGCCTATATTTAATGCTCAGTTCTAGGTTGGCATTAGTACCCTCAACAATTGTTAGCACACTGTTCCATTTTCTGTCTTACCTAGCTTAAGTAACATTTTTATGCTTTAGTTTAAAGCCTTGGGTTTTAGTTAAGGAATATTTAGAGATTTCAGCAATTCTATATTATATAATCTAATGCAGTGATTTTCAACCTTTTTTATACTTGTAGACGAGCACCCATCTGCAGACTGTTGATTGAAAACCTCTTATCAGAACTGATTGAGCTATACCAGTGGTTCAGCCTTTAGGCTCCTCTAGGCTGTCACTCATCACAGATCAGCAGTTGAAAACCACTGGTCTAATGTATAAAGTAAAAGCATGGCTGTATCTCACTATTTTGCTTTTATTTATTTTATTTTAACAGATAAAATCCTCAAGTCAAGAGAATCTTTTAGATGAAGTAATGAAAAGTTTGTCTGTCTCCTCTGACTTTTTGGGAAAAAATAAGCCAGTTACCTGTGGTCTGGCCAGGTCAGTAAGTGGAAAAGCCCCAGGAGACTTTTATGATAGACGGACAGCTAAGCCTGAACAATTTGTGAGACACGATCCTCGAAAGACTGAGGATGCTTCCCTCACTAGTTCTCCAGGGAAACCTACTCAAGGAAAGAGAAAATTAGTCAAAGAAACTTCTTTGTCGCGACAATCAAAAGATAGTAATCCTTATGCCACTTTACCTCGTGCAAGCAGTGTGATCTCTACTGCTGAAGGAACTACCCGGAGGACAAGCATCCACGATTTTTTTGACCAAGGACAGTAGACTACCTGTATCAGTTGATTCGCCACCAGCTACTGCTGATAGCAGCTTCACTGCAGCATCTAGTGAGTACTGTTTCCATCAGTGGTCCTTTCATGCACCTCACAGTCCAACACATACTGTAGTTTCACATGCAGAGAATGATATAACTGCATCTAGACCTCCTTATCTCCAGACTGGAAACTCAAGAGCAGAAAGGTCACTTTTTCTAAGCCAGAGTTTTACTACTGTTAATACAGCTAATGATACATCTAGAATATTAGCTAAAGATGTCATAGAGTCACTTACAGTGGCTCATCCATCTCAGCCATTTTTATCTCTGAATACAGAATTGGTTAGTAACATTAGTGGGTTACCTCCTAAACCAGTCATTAGACTAACTGATCAAACTTCTGCCTCTTTTGGATAAAGCTGCACAAAAAGATAATGAACAATTTCCTGATAATCAGAGCCCTAGCAGTAGTAAGCCACAGTGTTTTGTAAATACCAATAATATTATCATTCCTGCATGCCTCTATCCTAATGACACAGAAGCCGAGGTGTTAGTTTCTGAAGACAATCAGACTGTTTGGTATGAATATGGTTGTGTATGATTAAAATAGGGCTCTTACCATTTGAAAGACTGTATGCTTTTGTAATATGGTTTGAAGAACTGTTAAATATCATTTGGCTAGGTTTATTTTTTGTTCTTAAATTGTGTCACACTGTTCAACTGTATTTGATGGCATGTATATAAATGTGAATGTGTAAGCACATCAAAGTCTGCATGAAGTATTGATTGCATTGTTCATTTTCTTGCATGACTTTAAAAACTTTGGAATATTTGTTCCTCTTTCATATTCCTGTCATCTGGTACTTTGACATGTAGAAGCATGTTAAAATAGTTGCATGTTATTATTTGCAAGAAAACATTTGCTAGTTGTATTTATTTTGTTACTTTTCAAAAGGATGCTCATTTTCTTATCTCCCTTTTACTTTCCTTCGCTGTCTTGTCTGACCTTTTCCCAAGAACATGCGCTTCATGCTGTGCATGTAGTTTCAGTAAGAAAATATGTAAAAGATGTTGGTTTCTTTTTCCATTTAATTATGTTTTAATTTTGTCTTATTTCCAAAGAAATAATTGAAACTAATTAACACCATGCAATAAGTATTAGCTACTGCCCATTTTTAAGGTTTTTCATATTTCAAAACTGTTAATGCTCATAAATTTAGTGTCTTTCTTTTTTTTCAAAGTAAGAACAAGTTTAAATGTAACTTATAGGTGACTAGGAGCATTTGTATTTTATTTCTTTCCTGCACTTCATCTTAAATATGCAAGAATTCAGATAGCTTCAAGGTGACTTTTTTTTACTTGGAATCAGTTAACTTAGTAATATTTTCATTTCTTTTTTTTTAATATATAAAGACAAAGAAAAATAAACCAAGTCACACTCAATTTGTTGGAAATCTGCATTTTACTTCTGTTCAAGGGGGAGCTAGGAGATAGTTAATAAAGTAGTAAAGGTTGTTCCGTCTATTGTTCCGTAACTTATTTATTGGTAAATTAGATATCTGTCTTTCAAGCAATACTTTCTCTTTTTTTACATTTTTTATCATACCGCCATGAGATATACAATTACAAAGATGTTCATGATTGTTTTTCAGTCATACAGTGTTCCAGCACCATCCCTCCTCCAGTGCTCATTTCCCACCACCAATGTCCCCAGATTCCCCCTCCCCCAGCCTGCCTCTATAGCATGCACTTTGCCTCTGTTCTCTCTCTCTCTCTTTCTCTCTCTCTTTCTGTCTGTCTCTCTCTTTCTCTCTGTCTCTGTCTCTCTCTCCCTTTTCCCCTCTTCTCTTACACACTGTGACTGCAAGCAGAATTTTTTTTCAATTTTTTAAAATTTTTTATTATACCAAAGTGAGTTATACAATTACAAAGGTGTTCATAATTGGTTCTCGGTCATACAGTGTTCCAGCACCTGTCCCTCCACCAGCGCCCCATTCCCATCACCAATGTCCCCACATTCCCTCCCACCCATCCCCAGCCTGCCTCTATAGCAAGCACCTTTTCTTTTCCTCTCTTTCTCTCTCTCTGTGTCTCTCTGTCTCTGTCTCTGTATATCTCTCTTCTTTTACACATTGTTGCTTGCCATACAGACATATAGGGTTTATCATATAAGTCTCTGTGTATATTAAATGGTGAGTTCTAGTCTGACATTACCATTTCCCACACTTAGTAAAACACTGGTATATATTTATATACCATTAATGAATGCAATCATTCTATATCTATCCTTTTCCTTCTGACTAATTTCACTCAGCATGATAGTCTCCATGTCCGTTCATTTGCAGGTAAATTTCATAATTTTGTCTTTTCTGAAAACTGCATAATATTCCATTGTGTAGATGTACCACAGTTTCTTTAGCCAGTTCTCTGTTCTCAGGCACTTAGTTTGTTTCCAGATTATGGCTATTGTGAATAGTGCTGCAATGAATAAAGAAGTACAGATAGTGCTTCTGCTATGTGTTTTGGGGGCTCCAGAGTATATTCCCAGGAGTGGTATTGCTGGATAAAATGGGAGCTCAATATCTAGTTTTGGAGGAATGTCCATATTGATTTCCAAAAGGCCTAGACCAGTCGCCACGCAAGCAGAATTTTCTAAGACAAGTACATTGTGCTAAGATATTATGTGAAATTAGTATTTGTAATAAGTACACAAGTCTGTTTTTAGTAGGACAAATTGTAGAATTAAGAATAAACTAAAGGGACCGGAGCGATAGCCCAGTGGGTAGGGCGTTTGTCTTGCACGCAGCCGGCTTGTGCCGGCCCGGGTTCAATCCCGGCGTCCCATATGGTCCCCCTAGCACTGCCAGGAGTAATTCCTGAGTGCAGAGCCAGGAGTAACCCCTGAGCATTGCCGGGTGTGACCAAAAAAAACAAACAAAAAAAATGAATAAACTAAATGTCCAGGGATCTGTGTCATCTGTTGAACCCGCCTTGCGTCCTTGAGCCTCTGGGTTTGATTCCCCCCCTCCCTCTTCTTCTTCCCTCCTCTTCTTTCTCTCTCTCTCTCTCTCTCTCTCTCTCTCTCTCTCTCTCTCTCTCTCTCTCTCTCTCTCCCCCCTTTCTCCCTCTCTCCCTCTCACCCTCTCTCATGAGCCAGGGATATGGCTTAGCAGTAAAACCTGGCACATGCCTTACATGTGTTACCCTGGCACCACAATAAATAAATAAAAAGAAAAAGAAAATGAGATAAAGAAAAATATTACTAATTCTATAATACCAAAAAACATGCTCTTTCCATGGCCATAGCACTTGATAGGGGGTGGGGTGCATATCAGGAAACACTTGGCTGTGCTCAGGAGTGACTTCTTAGTTGCACTTAGGGACCATTTGTGGTGTGAGGGATTTAAAGCAGGGTTGGTGGGATGAAGGCAAGTGCCTTAACTCCTGAACTGTCTCTCTGACCCATTTGGGGATACCTTTTATCCCTTTCAGGAAATTTGAAAAGGACCTCTCATATAAGGCAGAAATTCTGCTGCTGAGCTACATCCCTGATCTTTATAGCAGTTTTTGTTTATTTTGTTTTGAGGCTGTACTAATGGTGCTCAGGGGTTTGCTCTGTGCCCTGGTCACTCTTAGTGGTACTCAGGAGGTCTGTGCAGAGCTGGAGATTGAACCTGGCCTCCCTCATCCAAAGCATGTGATCAGTCATTGAGCTGCCTGGCACCCATTTTTTTATTGTTTTTGTTTTGGGGTCACACACCAGTGACCAATGAGTTACTCCTGGGATGGTGCTTAAGGGCCATGTGGAGCCAGGGATAGAACCAAGGGCGCCTTGCAGCTTTTGAACCATGAACCCAGCCCCACCATATAGCACTTTTTAAAGTAGAATCAGCTGAACTTCCTTCTGGAAGAGTATCTCTTAACTCTGCTTCTGGAATTTTTTTTTTTTTTTTTTTGCTTTTTGGGTCACACCCGGCAATGCTCAGGGGTTACTCCTGGCTCTGCACTCAGGAATCACTCCTGGTGGTGCTCGGGGGGACCATATGGGATCCCAGGGATCGAACACGGGCGGCATAGGCCGGCCGCGATGCAAGGCAAATGCCCTACCCGCTGGGCTATCGCTCTGGTTCAATGTTTTTGTTATTTTTGCTCCAGCCTAAAACTGAGCCTAACATCTAGAAGTGCTTTGAAATGTAACTTCATTAACAGGAAGTTACTATGGTTTTACGTGTTATTAAATTATTATTGCCATTTTTACCTTTGGTAAATTAATCCAGCTTCTTTTACTTACCACGAACAGGACACTTTCATTTGTATCTTTGGCCATAGATTTTTCTGTTACTTATTAGAATAAAAAATTATCCTAGTGCAGATCATCAACTGAAGATAACCTGATATTTTATTTTCTTAGGATCACCTAAGATATTTTCTACATGAAGATATTAATCTTCTTTATTGTCAGTTGTTTCACAGTCATTCCTAACATTTAAAATGTTTTTGGTGTTGCACTTTTTTTAAAAAAAATAACCTAATAATAAAATTTAATAGGAAATGAGTGATATTATTAGGGCCATAAATGATACAAATGTAATAACCACTGTTACTTCTTTCTCACACTAAGTCAAGAATTCCTTTAAAATTTTTTCTTTTTTAAAAATTTTATTTATTTATGGCTTTTTTGGAGAGGGGGATTACATTTGGCGCTGCTCGGGGATACTCCTGGCTCTGCACTCAGGAATTACTCCTGGCGGTGCTCGGGGACGATATAGGATGCCGGGGATCGAACCTAGATCTGCTGTGTGCAAGGGAAATGCCCTCCCCAGTATACTATCTCTTGGCCCCAATATTTCAACTTTTTAGCGACCAGAAAGATTCTGCAGCAGGTAGGTACTTGCCTTGCACAAGTCAACCTTAATTTGATTACTGGCACTCTGTTTACTCTCCAGCAACACCACCACTGAGTGCAGAACTAAGAGTAAGCCCTAAGCACCACCAGATGCTATAAAACAAAAACAAAAAGAATTCAACTTTTTGGACAAAAACAAAAAAAAATCAAAATTTTAGATGATAATCTGATAGAATTTACATTAAGGTATGCAGTATATACTGAGAATCATGTGTTGTTATGTTAAACATTATGAAAAATTTGACTTATAGGGCTGGAGGGATAGTACAGGAGTTAAAGTGCTTGTGCCAATCTTGGTACCACATATGGTATTAAGGAGTAAGCTCTAGTGCCTCTAGTGTGACCCCTCCCCAACCAAAAAAGAAGAAAAAGAAAAAAAGAAAATTTGATTTACGTGAAACAAATTTTAATGTGGACTGTGTGTTTGGACCACACATGGTATTGCTCAGGACACCAAGTAGAGCTGAGGATTGAAGCAGAGACTCCTGCATGCAAAGCATGTGCTTCAATCCTTCAAGCCAGGTCCCTCACCCAGGGAAAAAATAATCCCAAATAATTTAAATGACTTTGGTGGGGCCAGAGTGATAGCCCAGCGGGTAGGGCGTTTGCCTTGCACGCGGCCGGCCCATGCCGATCGGGTTTGATCCCTGGCATCCCATATGGTCCCCGGAGCACCGCCAGGAGTAATTCCTAAGTGCAGAGCCAGGAGAAACCCCTGAGCATTGCCGGGTGTGACCCCCAAAAAGCAAAAAAAATGACTTTGGTTATGTACATTGCCTATTTTCAAAAAGAACATACTATGCATAAGACATGATGTAAATACAGATGTTGTGAGTGTTGTCTGAGAATAATGACTGGATAGCATCCAGGGGACCAGAGCTATAGTATAGTCGGTAGGAGTCCTACCGACTCTTGCCTTGCATGCAGCTGACTGAGTTCAATCTTGGTACCCCATGGTCTTCCCTGAGCACTGCTAAGAGTGATTCCCGAGCATAAAGCCAAGAATAAGCCCTGAGTACTACTAGGTGTGGCCCAAAACAAAAAATACAGATTTCATCCAGAAACTGACCAGATGTAAAGTCACAAAATTCCCTTAAAACACTAATTTCTTTCTTGTTTGTTAATCAGAAGTTTAGCTGTGGGGAGAACTTTAGAATGAAATCTTTGAGACAACCCCACTTAAAAATTTGTTTCCAAGAGAAAAGTGAAAGCTGTTTCACTTTTTGAGCAAGTACATGTTTCTTCCTCTGTCATCACCATAGATACTCTATAGGGTCACAAAGAATTACTTGAAGTACTGCTTGCTTGAAGGCTTAGTTCCTTTACAAATGATAAGAAACCCAGGCGATGGGTCCTGGTGCTTGGTACTTGTTATAAATGATAAGACATTAAATGCTCTCATATAGACTTCTACTCTTCTGCCATTTATAAATTTATATTGTTAGTAACTTAGTTCCCCTTGACCAAAGTAGTTTTATCTGCCTGTATATCACTCAAACTTTCTAACTAAATGATACAAATATTTATTGTTGTTACTTCTACAGAGTTGGAACATTAGTTTTTTAAAACTTTTTAAGACCATTTCAGATAGTAAGTAAACCTGTATGTTCTAGGAAGGACTGAATATATTAGTAATAACTTATATTTTATTAAGTTTTGAGTTTTGGGGCCACACCCTGCTGTGCTCAGTGCTTATTCCTGGCACTGTGTTCGGGAGATCACTCCTGGAAGTGCTCGGTGGACCACAAGGGGTGCTACATGTAAGCAGATCAGCTACATGTAAGGCAAGTGCTGGCCCACCGTACTATCTATCTCTCCAGCACCAGTGATAGCTTTTTAAAATAGCAAGTTCAATAGCCAGAGAGTGATATCAATGGACTGGGCACTGGTTTTTCGTGCAAGAGGTCCAGGATTTATCCCTGGGAGTCATACTGCATGGTGTCAGAGAACCAAGACCCTCCCCTCCCAAGCACTGAACCAGGATTAGCACCCTAGTAGATGAGCCCCCAAACAAAAAAACAACTGAAAACATAAAAACCCGTTCTTTAAGTAATTAACTATTGGATTAATAAATTTCCCTGTTAGCTTCCTTCCTGCTTTACTCAGGGAGAGTGGTTTGGTTTCTGATCTTCATGAAGTATATTTTTTTAGCCTTTGATTAAATAACATGAAATGCTTTTCTCCTGCAGATGTGGACAAAATACAAGAAAGCAGAAATTCAAAAAGCAGGTCTAGGGAGCAACAAAGCTCCTAATTCTATTACCCACTACATGACATGTGGGCAAGTGGTGAGTTCCTTGCTTAAAATGTAAATGAGATTAGTCTCATTTTACACAGACTAACCGCATTATATTTAAGAACAAGTGCTCATTGCATTAACAGATATAAATATTGCTTGCTTAATTCATGACTTTCTGTACTCCCTACTAGTAAAACAAGATTAGTTGTTTGCCATTTAAGTTTTGTCAGTGCAGGAAACCTTTTAAAAACTATTTACCTCTTCAATGTAAATATGACTTAGGAGTTCCTTTTTCAGTTTGAAATCTATGTTTTGTGTTAGGGATGCAACTTCCCCACAGTTGCACTCAGTTGAATCAGTAATTGAGAATAAACTAAATGCCTTTTCTAAGTTACTCAAAGAAAAATTGCTTGTGACTGTCACTCTCATTCCTATAGAAATGTCTAGTGCATGCTGTTTCTATAGTGGCTGCTCTATATTTTACATCTCTTATCTTTAAGCATTTCTTATTTTTTCTTTCTTCTTTCTACCTTCCAACTATATACAGAGAGAAAAGTGTCCTTCAATTTCTCAGTATGAAGCCTTTATTTCTGAAGTAACAAGACACCCAACTATAGAAAACATTTAAAAAATATCTTTAAAGAGACTTTAAACAATCCTTCGTGACTAGAGCAGGCAAGAAATGCAAATCTTCATTCCTTCCTTGAATCAAGGAGCACTACTGGAGTCAACTGCCAAAATTGTTAGGTTTTAGGATTTATTATACATTGTACTGTTAAGGTCTGCTGAATAAAGGATATTCTCTCACTAAGGACCAAGTATTTTAAGGTTTCAAGAAGGACTCCACGAACAATCTGCTTCTTTCATCATTTGTTTATGAATATTTCCTTGTTTGCTTAATGCTTCTGCTAAGTATTAGCCAAAATCTAGTCATTTATATTTAGTTGTGTAAATCTAACTAAACGCTGTAGTATGTTGTGGAAAGTACTATATATTAAGAAACAGAGAATGTTGTTTTAGCATGTCAGAGCCTTATTGGCTAACCGGCTGCATGTGGGTGTGGGTGTGGGTATGTTTGTGTGTGTGTGTGTGTGTGTGTGTGTTAAGCCATTTTTGTGTGCTGCAAATTGGTATAAATCTCAAGAACACAATGAGATTATAAAAATTACAGTTACATTATTCTTTCTGTATTACCTATTAAGCAATACTAAGCATTCATTCATACATGGATCCAAGGTGGTAAAGAGTGTTTTTCTAAAACTTTTTAGTACGGTGGTTTTTAAAAAAATAATATTCCCAAGAGAAAGCTGTTGTGTTTTAATTCATTACCCTTCTTTAACATTCAGTTATGTATGTGTGTGTTTAACTTGAGAGCTGACTGTCGCTTAAGAAGTTTTCTTATGGCAAAGTTAATGTAAATAACTTACTATGATCTACATTTTTCCAGGAACTCATTTATTAAGGTTATTGTTTATTAATAAGAATTTTCTGCTTTCTTTATAATATTACATATTAAAGTTGATAACTATTATTGGTACTTTTTGAAATATTTGTATACATTTGTTACCTTAAACATTTGAAAGAAGCACAAAAAAGGTAAATTCAGTTAACCCAGGGAAACATCAGTTTTTTGTAGCTCCAGTTTTATAACACAGTTTTATTTTCTTATGCATTCAAAACACATTGGTACTTATTAATACAAATTTATTATTTAACAATATCAGAATATTCTTAAAGACGTGAAATAAAAAAGATAATGACTTTTTATTTTAACAGTATGCTTCTTAGGCTCTCATTACCAGCTCGAAATATTTTCTGGAATAATTTCATATCCTATCGTGTGTGATTTATGAACTGTGTTTTATTACTAACCCAGTAGCATGAGAAATACGTGTCTCTCTCTCCCTAGTTCTTCCCTACTTTATTTGGTAGGCCAATAGCATGTTGTATTCATAATCTGCTTTCAGAAAGCCCAATCTAAGAAGAAAGACAGCATGTGTAGTTGACCAGAAATTGAAATGGAAGTTAGAGATCTCGGATTTATTTAACTTAATTCTGTCATTAATTTAGATTTGCCACCAAATAATGATGTAACGTTATGTCACTTATAAACTCTTGAATGAAAGGTGCTATGTAAGTGTAAATACAAAAGAGTCTTACTGAAATACAAATATTGCACAACAGACTTATTTAAAATCTTTTCTCTAGATTTTGAAACATCTCTCCAACATGACTCCCTAGATCCAATATCAGTTTGATAATGGGTAACAGGGCTATCTAGAGGTACTTGTGTGTAAAAAAATGTAAATTCATTTTTAGGTGGATAAATTGAGAGTAAATACAGATATATGTTTAGCTAAATACTTTAAGTGGGTAATTTAGATTTATATTAACTAGCATCTAATTTGCACAACTAGGACACATCCCAGGACAGTTACTGAAAGTTGAAATTTAATTAGTAAGAGATGTCCCAATGAGGTGAATGATATCACAGCTTAACCTCTCCAGAACACTAATGCCTACAGAACAGAGAACATTCCACTTAAGTGGTACATAATTGCTTGGACTATAAAATGCTTAAGAGCAGCCTATAAAGTACTGAATCTAATCAGACTGGCCCTGAGAAAATGCAGTTAGAGACAACCAAGGGAACACTTGAAAATACTGTGAAAGTATGAATTTTCCCATTATATTCATCACTGTTTTTGTACCATTTCAAGGATTATATAGTAACCATAGGATTGTTTCGTTGCCCCAAAAAAATTTTAAGATGCCAATTTAGTAGGAAGTCACTTTTCCCCCTTAAACTTCCACCAAACAAAATAGTGACCAACGAGGGGCCGGAGCGATAGCCCAGCGGGTAGGGCGTTTGCCTTGCACACGGCCGGCCTGTGCCGGCCTGGGTTCGATTCCCGGCATCCCATATGGTCCCCTGAGCACTGCCAGGAGTAATTCCTGAGTGCAGAGCCAGGAGCAGCCCCTGAGCATTGCCGGGTGTGACCCAAAAAAAAAAAAAGCAAAAAATAAATAAATAAGTAAATAATAAAAAAGAAAACTAAAAAAAAAATAGTGACCAACTATAAACTAACTGGGCATTTTCCTAATTGGGCCAGAAATTCTTTAATTCTCTGATTCAATTCTAAATTAAGACCTGAGTCCCCAATGAAAGCTGAAGAATTCAAGGCAAGAGACTTAGTACAATTAGGGTAGAACACTTGCCTTTCAAGCAGCAAACCCAGGTTGAATCACCACCACCATATATGGTCTCCTGGATCTGTCACCAAAGCAAAGCTGAAGAATTGAATAAAAAGAGTAATTGTTTTGACCCAGAGCTCCCATACAGTGCTTCTATTCTGGCCATGTAGATATGTTTGGTCCAAATTTTTGAACTGGTAGTTACCAAAGAATTCACAAAACAGGTTTGTATGTAGCACCTTTCATGCAAGGCATGGTAAGAGCCTATGAAAAAGTCACTGTGCATATTACAGAATTACAGCCACTCACAGATTACAGCCTGCCCTATCTTAACAATTTTAAGTTGAAGAGATATTGTACCAAATCTGAAATTAAAATGAGGAGTAATAATGTATTCTAAATGACTTTGTAATTTAAGTTTTTATGATAAAAGTAAATTTCATTTCTCTTCTGATACATTTAGTCCTGAGATTTTGTTTCGTTTCGTTTTAAACCTTGAATGAATCATACAGAAGGAGGGAGCCCATTTTATAGAGTAAACCCATGATGTACATGTTGAGATATTTGGACAGCAATGAAAATGCATTGTGGATAAAGTTGCACTTATAACACCCTTTTAACAAAACCTGATTTTTAGATTGTGCTTTTTAAACCACAAAGGGTTCTCCTTTTTCTATGTCTACCATTGTATTTATAATTGCTATTAAATATCACATCAAATAATATAAAAGCTGTAAATTTTCCTTTACAAATACTTAAAGATTTACAATGCTATTAAGGGATTTGTATTTGTATGGCAAGATATTAATACTTGGCAATACCTAAAACAGTCGCAGTTCAGTTCATAGCAAGAGATACCATTGCTTCGTTGATTTTGTATATTTTAAACCAAACATTTTTCATTTCAGTTTTTAACTTTATTTCTTAAATTTTAAATTGGTTAACATTTACTTATTGAACTGATATAAAAAGGAAACAGGTTATTTTTGTAACAAGTGGTTAGTTATCATTTAAAAAAAATAGTCTTAGCTCAGTTGCTATACTTTGATTTTCCTGTCTCCCAAAAATCCGATTTTCACATAGAGCTTAGATCCTTATTTACATAATTCTCTCCTACTAAATTATTTAGGGATAAGTTTTGAGGTTATGCAAAAATAAATAAAAAATAGAAAAGGAAAACACTTGTGTATTGTCAATCAAATAGCTTGAAGTACAATCTGATAGTTATGGAAACAAATCTAATTTTCCTTTAACTCTCATTTTCATTAACATATTTTAGAAAGCAGAATGCTAAGAGAAAGCAGCCAACTTTGAATTATTGTGTGGAAGGCTCTTTCTAGGTCTGTTTTCAGCATCACTTTTATCACTTGTTATCCCATTGTTCATCAATTTGTTTGAGGGGGCACCAGTAACATTTCCATTCTTTGGGAATGAGGTCCATTATTGTTACTATTTTTGACATATTGAATACACCAAAGGTAGCTTGCTAGGCTCTGGGTTCATCCCAGGGGACCCAGTCTTTTTCTATGTCAGACCATCAACCATCCATGGCACACAGGGCGGAGCCCTGGGTGTAGACAAACCTGTCTCCTGTCTGCCATCTGCCAGTGCAGCAGGGCACTGCAACCACATCTGCAACACCTCGAGTGGCAGGATAAGGTGTGGAAAGGCAGTTCTTCCAGTTAAGGACCTTCATGTCTTTGGTTGCAATCATTTTTATATGCAGGGCAACCTGAATTTACTCTTAAAATATGGGGAGATGAACGCTAACATGGCACCTAAGAAATATTTATGGAGAACATGTCTTACTGATAGGATTTTTTGTTTTGTTTTGGGGGTACACCCAGCAGTGTTGGGGACTTACTCCTGACTCTGCTCAGGGATCATGCCTGGTAGGGGTTGAGGGGACTATCTGCTGTGCTGGAGATTAAACTCAGGTTGACTTCAAGCAAGGCAAATCCCTACCCACTGTGCTATCTTTCCAACTACTAAACCGACCTACCTTAAATCTTGTCTATATTTTCTAAGAATTCTGCCATGGTAGCCTTCTATGCATTCAGGTTTGATCTTGCACTCACGTGCTCCCCTGAATAGCTCTTGTGTGTTAGTCTTGGAAATCTTCAGTAGTGGTCATGGGTAAGCCCCGCACCACAGAGCCTGAGCAGCGCTGAATTGTCAGGCCCTCACATTGAACATTTGTGGCCAATGAGTCACCAGGAGGAACCCCTGTGCCTCCTGAACCCCTGAGCATTGTTGGAGGCCCCCAACCCCAGATTCAACCAAGAGTAAACACGTAACATATATATGTGACATTTTAAAGTTTCATGTTGCAAAGTTTTAAAGTTTTATAAACAAATTGGTACAGATTAAGTGTAATGTCTCTACTAGAGGGAAATTTGATTAAAGTTAGGAAAAGCCAGTAATCATAAAAAAATTCCATTTGATTCCTTGTACTAAAGGAAGACATAATTTTCATGACTATAATATTTTGTAGGTTAGTCTTTGTCAGAGCCACAATTGAGGGCTTTTATTTAAATTTGAGGGGAAATGTCAGTGTTACCCTATTATTGAACTATCTTCTTACAAGACAATTGAAATAGACTAGTATAGATTCTTTCAGTATTTCAGAAGCCATAGTTCAAAGGAGAAAAATAAAACAGACAAAAGTTTGTTCATGCTCACATTTCTAAATCTCTGAACTTTTTTTTTTTTTTTTTTTTTTTTTGCTTTTTGGGTCACACTCGGCAATGCTCAGGTTTCTCCTGGCTCTGCACTCAGGAATAACTCCTGGCGGTGCTCGGGGACCATATGGGATGCCGGGATAGAACCGCCGCTGCAAAGGCAAACGTCCTACCCGCTAGGCTATCACTCCGTCCCATCTGAACAATTCTTAAACAAACCCTTAATGATTTATCTGTATTGTTTTAAAATGAATTTTAGGCTCAGTATGAAGCTTAGCAGTAGAGAATTTGCTTCGGATGTGTCCTGAGTTCAACCCCCAGTATCAATAAGTTAATTTTATAAGAATAATGATAAAATATTTTCTACTTGAGTTTTTTTCTTTAAAAAGTTATATATACACTTCATGGGACGTTAATTTTCACTAGGGGAAAATGGTTTAAAAACACTGAATAACAATGTTCACAGTTGGTTCCTCATCACCCATATTTTATTTTAGGCACCTTAGTTTATAAACTTATTGGTGGGTTTCATACATGAAATATAAAATGTTCCTTGCTGCAGATTACTCACTCTTTATTCCAGATTCCCCAAAGATAGTCATTATCAATAATTTATATTCCTATATTCCTTTTGATTTGTCCCTATAAAACAAGTATAATTTTATGCATGTCTTTTTTGCAGATTGTTTTCATCTAAATGACCACCCTAAACATGGTAGTTAAAATGTCAATTCATCTGAGTTTCAGTGTTAATTCTTAATTTTTTAAGTTTTTCCTGTGATGAGTTAACTGTATGAAGGAGTTAAAGAATGGAATGGAATGTCTGTCGGAACTGACTAAAATGACCTACTATCTTCTTTTAAGAAATATCCTTGGGGTGGGGATGTGGGTCAGTTGGAGAGCATGTACCTTACATATTGGATTCCCTAGGTTCTACCTGAATGTTGAAAAATGTAAAAAACTTTTCAATTTAGATCACATATTTCTCCTAAGATGCTTTTGATAGTCCTCAATCCTAGGTGCTAAGTATTCTTAATCCTTTTAAATGCTATTTGTAAATTATAAACAGGAAGGACAACATTCAGAAATAAATTTATTCTAAGCATTTGCCAAGTTAGCTGTTTGTTTATTGGGGGTGTATAGGTGTCCTCCCAAGCAGTACTCAGGAGGTCTGGGGCCTCTTTTCAAGGTATTGGGTGGGGAGGCCTCCAGGGCTGAACAGGGGGTGGTGGTACCAAGTGGGGTGGTGATAACCAGCATATAGTGCCAGAGATCAAACTCAGGTCTTTGGGCATGCAAGGCATGTGCCCCTAACCAATGAGTTATCACCGTGGCCCCAAATCAGGTATTTTTATCAAAATTTATTATTATCGGATCATGTCCTGTATTCTTCACAAACGTAAGAAAGTCTTCAGGGCTCAGTCCCATGGTTGCATCATTAGTCATTGGATGAAAGTAGACCTTTTCATGTCCACCTTCCAAAAAAGCAGAATCCAGAACAAATTTTACATCTCCATGGTCACAGAAGAGTGCCAAGGGGTGGCACAGCCTTGTCGAACTTGGAGTTTTTCAAGCATGGCTGATTCGTCAGCAAATCGAAGATTTCCACTCCCAACACCTAATTGTTTGGCAAGATCATTTAAATTAATTTGTCTATCATGCAGAACTGTCACCAGCCAGTAGCCCTTTTTCTTTTTTGTCTTTAAGAAATAAGTTTTTTGCTGTGTGCTCCTTTCAAATGCTGGATATGAGGCATCATTTCTTCAACTGTAAAAACCTGTAAAACATGATAGTAAGGGTAGGAATAAATACACGTGTATTTATTATACACGTGTATTTAGTACACGTGTATAATAAATACACACACTTCACACAGTGCTATGGTTTTGAGTTGCTGAAAGAAGGTAAGATTGGGGGGTACTTGGTGCTCTGGGTTTCACTGTTACAATCCCATCTCCAGCACATTACCTAATAGCCCAGCAGGTAGGGTGTTTGCCTTGCACGCGGCTGGCCCATGCCGGCCGGGTTCGATCCCCGGCATCCCATATGGTCCCCCGAGCACCGCCAGGAGTAATTCCTGAGTGCAGAGCCAGGAGAAACCCCCTGAGCATTGCCGGGTGCCCTGCCCAAAAAAAAAAAAAGCCCTTTCCATCTCAGTTATTCGAGAGACATCAAGTAGGCTCTCTATGCCAGTACTTAATTCCTACGCTTTAGTAAAAGCATTTTATTTTAACCACACAAAATTCAGAGCAGTCCAGACTGAGTCTTCAGCATATGTGACATACTCCATGCCACACATAAGTAACCAGAGTGAGGGCAACTGATAATGTTAAGAAAGCAGGCGAATGCGAGTCTAAGGGAGGGTGGTTAAAGATCTGGTGGTGGACAGATCTGATCTGTCAAGGTGGGAAAGGCCGATTGCTAGTATGTCTCTGAAAAGCATACGTGTCCTTGGAGCACTTTAGTACACATTAGTTCCGGTTAATATTGCAGTGCAGTTAGTTACTACATTAATCACGTTAAAATACTATATACCTCATGTCCTACCACAGATGCGTGATGCCTGATACATCTAGCCACCACCTGGACGATCTACATCACGGACATTTTAGATGCCGAAGTTCTCAGTGTAGTCTTAAGTTCTCGTGAATGTGGTCAGGCAACTTTACCGGAGAGAAACATACGTTTTTCTCTATCACATCTGAACATTGAGCCTTTCGTTGTCTAACCTATGAAATGGCCCGAGAAACACTGCCCCAAACGTATCGCCTCGGTCTCAACGTTGGACCCTGCAGCCGAGCCACCCATTCGACCCCGGTGTTCGGGCAGGTGCAGCTCACCTCGGGGTGCTCCACGACCTCGGTGCGGATGGCCAGGGCGCCGAGCCGCTGCTCCAGCGCGGCCCGCAGCGCAGAGCTCGCCATGCTGCAGCCGCGGCCTTAGCAAGCGACGGGGCGGAGGAACTGAGCGGGGCTCGGAAGTGCCGGGGCGCTCTGGGCGCGGGCCGGAAGCCGCGCAGCTCCCGAAGCCCGCCTGGCTTTAAGGTGGCACGCCGCGCTGGAGAGGAGCCGGGCGTCCTCAAAGCTCTCCGTAAACCGCCTAAACGTACTGGCTTGGGGCCGGAGCCGGGGTACAGCGGGCAGGGCGCGCGCCTCGCACGCGGGTTCCATCTCCGGCGTTCCATTAGGTCCCCGGCACCCGCCAGGAGTAACCCTGGAGCATTGCCAGATGGAGCCCCCAAACAAAAATGTTTTACGTTCTATTGGAGAAGTCGTTTACGGGGTGCACATTGCAGACCTTAAGCCCTCTTGAAGACAGATGAGTTTACACCCGCGGAGCAGTCTTGAAGGAGACAAGACTTGGAGGAAACGAGGGGGAGCCGCAAAGGATACAACATAGATACTGAATATCGCAATTTAAAATTAAGTAGTGTGACCCAAAAAAAAAAAATTAGTTTGTTCTTGTTTCCCTTTAAGAGACCCAATTCTTTTATTTTCTTTTTTTTTTTATTTTTTAATATTGTTACATAGTATTGCAAATTTTATTTTATTTTTTAAATGTGTAAGAGAAGGAAGAAAAAGAGAAAGAGAGAAAAGAGGGTAAAGAACCTGCCATAGAGGCAGGCTGGGGTGTGAGGAGGGAATGGGGACATTGGTGGTGGGAAATGGGCACTGGTAGAGGGATGGGTGCTGGAACACTGTGTGACCGAAACACAAACATGAACATGTTTGTAATTGTATAGCTCACGGTGGTATAAAAATATTAAAAACAAACAAAACCTAATAAAATCTGCTACACTGAAAAAATATTTTATTATACCACCGTGAGATAGACAATTACAAAGGTGGTCATGTTTGATTTTCAAAGTTTTTTTTTTGTTTGTTTTTTTTTTGTTTTTTTGGGTCATACCCAGCAATACTCAGGGGTTACTCCTGGCTCTTCGCTCAGGAATTACTCCTGGTGGTGCTTGGGGGACAATATGGGATGCCGAGGATCGAACCCAGGTCTGCCACGTGCAAGGCAAACACCCTACCCCGCTGTGCTATGGCTCCGGCCCACCCCATGTTTGATTTTCAGTCAGTGTTCCAGCACCCATCCCTCCACCAGTGCCCATTTCCCACTACCAATGTCCCCAATTCCTTCCCCCTCCCCCAGCCTGCCTCTATTGCAGGCTCTTTATCTCCTCTATCTCTCTTTCACTCTCTCTCTCTCTCTCTCTCTCTCTCTCTCACACACACACACACACACACATATCGTGGCTTGCAATACATATATTTAGAGGTTATCATGTGTATCCTTTTGCCTATATTTAATGCTCAGTTCTAGGCTGGTATTATTTCCAATGATCATTAGCACACTGTTCCCATCTCTGTAAAGACCCCAATTCCCTACACACACACACACACACACACACATACAGAATATATATATATATATATATCATATATATATGATTTCTCTCAATCATATATATATATATATATATATATATCACTTGTCTTCCGTTGTTCATTGATTTTCTCGAGCAGGCGCCAGTAACATCTCCATTGTGGGGAATGAGGTTCATACACCAGGGGTAGCTTGCCAGGCTCTGCTGTGGCTCTGGGTTCATCCAGGGGACCATGCCTTTTTTCTATGTCAGACCATCAACCATCCAGGGCCCAGGAGCCCTGGGTGTAGATAAGCCTGTCTCCTACAAAAGCAGCTGGGGCACTCCTTGAGGGGCAAGGTGTGTGTGTGTGTGTGTGTGTGTACCCGTCTGTACTCAGAGCAAGGTGTGTGTGTGTGTGTGTGTGTGTGTGTGGAGGAGCATGTTTAGCTAATCTGGGAGTTTTGTTGTTTTGCTCACTCCCAGCTTAATCTTATTTAAGCCAAGGTTCATTCTAATGAGATCTCTCTTCTATGTAAACACTGCTAGAGGGTATGGCAGTTACAGAAGTCACCCTGATTGAATAACTTCTGACTTATACATCTACTAAGACTTCTATGTTTTCCAGATTGGGCACAGCTCCTCTTTATACCCACTGCACCCAGCATGGGACAGTTAGAATTTACCAGGAGACTACCACCCTGGCTACGCTGAGACTATAGGAAGACTATAGGAAGGATCATACTAGTTTGCTCTAAGCAGGCGAGAGTGGCCCTTTCAGTACACGAGAACAAGATACTCAGAATCACTGTGGTGCAGATAATAATAAGGACCTTGTGGGTACCATCTAGATTACATGAAGCTCATGAAGTTAAGATGTATTACTTCATATCAGCCCTCTCTCTCTCCAGTGTTATAATCTCCTTAGTCCTTGGCATAACCTTTGTTTATACCTGCAATAGGGTGTGGCACTACACTCTGTTTAGGGTTCTTTGTTGACATGACAACCTCCCGATTGGATTACTTTGGTGTATATAAGGGGCTGACTTGAAGCCCCTTCACGTTTGCCTTTTTGGTTCCTCAGCCTTCAGCTTTTGGCTCCTGTGGCTTTTGACTTTTGGCTTTTGGCCTTTTGCTCTTTGGTCTTTTGCTTCTTCTGGGTAGGACTCAGCTCGGGTGAGACCCTCTCTCTTTGGTGGGAGACTTAGGCTCTTTTGTATGGTCTAAGTTCGGACCAGAGCTAGAGTTTGTTCATTATATTGGAGTGCTGTGGAAGAGCTTTTGTACTATTAAAAGCCATTTTTGGAATTGCACCGGACTCACCGGACTGCACCGACCAGTTTTCATCTGTTCTCCCGGCGTCCTCAGAGGTAGAAGACAACCTCTGTCCTGACACTGTCGGGGACCCGGCTGCGTTCCCGACGTGTGTGTGTGTGTGTGTGTGTGTGTGTGTGTGTGTGTACCCGTCTGTACTCAGATCTTACTCCTGACTCTGTCGCCCTACGCTCTAGTATTGCTCAGGTCCCTATAAAGTTACTATTTTACCCTTTTCCTATTCCATTCCTTGGGAACAAGTCACTAAATTCACCTACACTCAAATGTAGGGAAACTGAGCTCCCTCCCTAAGGGGAAATATATATATATATATATATATATATATACACATATATATATATATATATATATATATATATATGTGTACACACACACATATATATATGTATCTATCTATCTATCTATCTATCTATCTATCTATCTATCTATCTATCTATCTATCTATCTATCTATCTATCTATCCATCTATCACATATATATATATATATATATGTATATATATATATATATATCCCCACCAAGGGAACCCATTTCAAATCACAGCCCTAGCAGCTGGCGCCTACTCTGAATCCCCAGTCTCCTAATTCCGTGTAGAAGCGCTACCGGTGGCACCGGAAGTTTGGCGGGGACGTTTGAGGGACGGACTTGCCTAGAGGCGTTTCTCCCGGTCCGGAAGGTGAGCTCTGCTCCGTTCCAGAATCCTGACGTTCCGGCCCTAAGTAGCAGCCAAGTGAGTGGGGTCCCTTAGCCGGGTCATGCCGGGTGGCATACTTAGTTCAGTCTGAAGTATCAGTGGCACAAGTCATCAACATGACGCATTTGGAAGCTTTTCCATGACGCGACCCACTCGGGGCTCGCCCCCGCCGTTCCTCTTGCCCAGCCCGGAGCGTCCACCGCTTGCTCTTCCCGCGATGCAGCGGTGCCGGCTGTGCACCCTCCCCGGGGTCCAAATCTCCGGTTTTTCTGCTATGATTTCTGTCATTCAGATGAGTCCCACAGTTTCTAAATCAGACATTTCCACCAACATAATTAGATGTGTCCAGCCTCCTTTTTCAGATGCCAAGCACAAGATTATTCTGCGGCGAAAGAGCACCGAATTGAGGAGGAAACCCGTGCTATATAGACCAGTCATTCACTGTCCGTATGACGTGTGGGAGAAGTTTTATTGACCTCACTGGACTCGTTTCCTTTTCCGTAAAATGAGAAGCTTGGAATAACAAGTAAGCTTCCTGACAGTTCAGACGTGGATTATTGTTCCACCGTGTATTTCTAATGTCTGTTCCACTACAGATGTTGATCCATCAATCAGTACATCAGGAGGGGTATTCGTACTTCCTTAATCCCTGCCCGTGCTAATCTGGTTTCAGACTCATTAAAGATTAGTTTTTCCTTTTGGTTTGTTGGGGCCACTCACAGCGGTGCTTTGAGAACTGTGTGCTGGGGATGGAACCCAGGTCGGCCTCTGCAAAGCAGCCGTGCTACCGCTATATTTCTCTTGCCCCAAAACGTCATTATTTATTTATTTATTTATTTATTTATTTATTTATTTATTTGTTTATTTTGCTTTTTTTGGGTCACACCCGGCAATGCTCAGGGGTTTCTCCCTGGCTCTGCACTCAGAAATTACTCCCGGCGGTGCTCGGGGACCATATGGGATGCGGGGGGATCCGCGGGCGGCTGTGTGCAAGGCAAACGCCCTACCCACTGGGCTATCGCTCCGCCCCCCAAAACTTCATCTTATAAAAGAGTTTCCTTTGTGCTTTCTGAAACACTCTTCACGTCTTCATCCCGAGAAAAACATCTGAGTAAAAATTTAAGTGTGCTAGTCTCGAAGTGCTTAATGTGCCTGAAAATCCTTACATTTGGAATATTTTCAAGACTCTAAATTCCGAGGAAGGGACTTTGACTCCAACTATGAATCACAAACATCAAGCATAATGTCTAGAATAGGGTGTGCTGGAAGTATTTGCTGACAAAAAACTACATGAAGGAAACATTTTATTTGAATCTTCCTTTAAAAACTGAAATAGGATAGCATAGAATGAAAATTATACTGAGTTCTGAACTCTACTAGTTAGTGCTGTGGCTGCTTTCTCTCTGAATTAATTTCATTTGAAGAATAATATTCAAAATGAATTATTATCGGATCATATTGGTCGCCTTCCCTCTACTGCAAGGCATTTGGGGCAGGTATGTGGGAAGAGGAAAAGCTGTTGAGGATTATAAAACAATCCATGTAAAAAAAGAACATATGGAAATTCAATGACATCGTTCAGGGGATTACAGAATAACAAAATTTTGGGATGTAGGAGATAGGAGATTATAAAACTAAAAGATTAAGTAAGAGGTTAGGCGAGAGCTAATATGCATCCTTACATATAACATTTTTTTTTTTTTTTACTTTTTTGGGTTACACCGGCAACACTCAGGGGCTACTCCTGGCTGTGCACTCAGGAATTACTCCTGGCGGTGCTCGGGGACCATATGGGATGCCGGGATCTAACCCGGGCGGCACAGGCCAGCTGCGTGCAAGTAAAACGCCCTACCCGCTGGGCTATCACTCCAACCCCTAACATTTTGAAGTTGTGAATAGGGAGATGCTGGAATGTGTTTAGCAACAAAGCAGTGAGTACATTTGCATGTTAGATATATCACAGTAGTTATGATTTGGTTAATTATGTTTCAAGAGTGTGAAAAAAACTTATTAAATTTATTTTTCTCATAGTATAAACATTAATAATAAGTATAGCATCTAGAAAGTAATATGAACCCGATTTCCTTTTCAGGGAAGAAGCCCAGTTTTATTCATAGTAACTATCATAGCACTTTGCAGTAGATATCCAATAAATATCTGCTAACTTGGGTTCAGTATCACTCAAAATATTTTTAATTTTTTTTCCTTAGGAGGAACATGAATCAGAAGCTGCTTAAGTTGGAAAACGTGCTACGATTTCACACTGTTTGTAGGCAGCTACATGGCCTGAGTCAAAGAACGTTGGCACAGCAGAGACATGTGCTCTCATCTGCTTACCCTGTGTGGACGGCTCGGCTGTACGCCTCCCCCTGGCAAGCAAACACACTCATAAGGGCTGCTCTGTCTCAATATAGGCTTCTAGTAACGAAAAAGGTAGAACTAACTCTCTTAGTTACTCTATTAGTTGTTCTGAGTAGATATTTATTTTGAGCATTTTTTCATTTATAGTACATTTCTTTTATTTTTCCTTACTTTTTTTTTTTTTTTTTTGGGTCACACCCAGCACTGCACAGGGGTTATTCCTGGCTCTTTGCTCAGGAATTAGTCCTGGCGGTGCTCGGGGGATCATATGGGATGCCGGGATTGAACCCAGGCTGGCATAGGCCGGCCGCGTGCAAGGCAAACGCCCTACCTGCTGGGCTATCGCTCCGGCCCTCCTTACATTTTTTGGGGGGCCACATCCTACAGTGTTCAGGAGGTTACTCCCACAGTGCTTGGGTGTTGCTCCTTGCTCCTAATGGTGCTGAGGGACCAAACCCGGCCTCAGAATACAATGCTTGTTCTCTCCCTCCTGTCTCAGAATCTTTACCAAAAGGAGTGAATTAATGATGCAAAATTTCATATTTTGGTCTAAGGTTTAATTGCTTACATGGATACTAGTAGGAAGCTGAAGAGAGAATACTGTGGGTTGGGCATTTGCCTTGTACCAGGTTGACCTGGTTCGATCTTTGGCATCCCATATGGCCTCCTGATCCTTTCTGGGGATGATCCCTGAGTGCAGAGCCAGGAGTAAGCCCTGAGTACACTGGATGTAGCCCAGAAACCCAAACCAAAACAAAACCAAGAATATTAATTGGGGGCCGGAGCGATAGCCCAGCGGTAGGGCGTTTGCCTTGCGCGGCCGGCCTGTGCCGGCCTGGGTTCGATCCCCGGCATCCCATATGGTCCCCTGAGCACCGCCAGGAGTAATTCCTGAGTGCAGAGCCAGGAGAAACCCCTGAGCATTGCCGGGTGTGACCCAAAAAGCAAAAAAAAAAAAAGAATATTAATTGGTAGTAACAGAAACCATGCTTTTGATCCATGCTCTAGAATAAAATGAAATTTAAAGCTTTATCTTTCTTTTGAATATTTAATAGGAAGAAAGATCACGGAAACCTCATTTATCTTCAACAAAATCTAAAAAGGAGGTAGAGGTCTGGATTGGGATGACCGTTGAGGAGCTGGCCAGGGCAATGGGAAAAGACATAGGTGAGTCGTGAGTTTCTAAGGAAAAAATATGAGATCAAGGAGTTGTCACATTTTTTTTTGTAGTCTGTAAAGACATTTTTATTTATTTATTTATTTAGTTAGTTAGTTAGTTGTTTTTTGGGTCACACCCAGTGATGCTCAGGGGTTACTCCTGACTCTGCACTCAGAAATTACTCCTGGCAGTGCTCGGGGGACCATATGGGATGCCAGAGATCGAACCCAGGTTGGCTGCGTGCAAGGCACACGCCTTACCTGCCCTGCTATCGCTCCAGCCCCTGTATAAGACATTTAAAGATGAAAATTAGACTGGAGAGCTTTAAAAATGTTTTTTATAGCTGAGGGAATGTAACTAGGTAATGGAGCACTTCCTTCACACCTGTGAGGCTCTGTATTCAATTTCAGGCACTACAAAAATATACAGACATTTAAAAAAATAATAAAAAATTTTAAATGTTATATGGCCAAAAAGATTGCTCAAAGAGCTAGTATATTATGTATAGGCCCTGCTTCATCCCCTGAATATCACCTGTTGCTACCTCTGAGCACAGATTTAGGAATAGCCCCTGAGCATTGTCATGTATGGCCCAAATCCCCTATCTCCCCATGGGAAAGCTGCCCTGACATTGCAGTGTTTTCACATTAGTCACATGGTTTGGTTTCTTGACTTTTCATTTAATTACTTGTATCACTTGTATCACTTGTCTTTCCGTTGTTCATCGATTTGCTCTAATAGGCACCAGTAACATCTCCATATGTCCTGTCGCAGCCCAAGGGCATCTGCTCCAGAAACAGGAAGAGCCTCAAACCGTGGCTTCAGGTCATGGGAATGAGGTCTTTCATTTACTATGGTTTTTAAATATTTTGCTTTTAATCAAAGCAAGTAATTTTACTATACTAATCTTTCTTTTACAGAAATTTTGTAGACTATTAGAATAAATCCAGAGAGTATTTTTTTTTAATTAATTTTCCTTTTTTTTCCTTCTCTGTTTCCTGATGCTGGTATAGCTTTCATTGTTGTTATAACAGGGATTATACATATACAGTTGCAGTGCCAGTGGTGGTTTTGTGGCATTTGTGCCCACTCTCCCTGCAACACTTGTACTGTACACACATGTTTAGTTGTACTGCCCACTAAGGTGCCATACACCCTTGGTTGCCCTTTACTAGAAGTTACACACCATCATCTGGCACTGGGAATCATAAACAACATCATGATTGGGATCACTCTTGACATTCTAGGTAGTCCTAGGACCTGAGTCATGAGCTTATACCTACAAAACAATTCCTGGTGCCTCTCAGGCGGGTTCTCCGTTGCTGCCAGTTCCGTTCTTCAGTTAAGTTGTCTTTGGCCACTCGTTATCCCTTTCCTTATTTTCTTTTCCACATATGAGAGTTCATTGTGTATCTGGCCAGAAGGAGCTGGCCCTTTGTCTTCTGACTTATTTCACTCAGTGTGATGGGTCCATCCACATAGAGGCAAATTGAATAATTTTGTCTTTTCTTGGCATCAGAGAGATAACGCAGCAGGTTGGGTTCAGTCCTCAAGCAACACCAAAAGTGATCCATGAGCATAGAGACAGAAGTAAGCCCTGAGTACTGCTGGCTGTGAACCAAAACTCCCCTTTTTTTTTTTTTTTTTTGCTTTTTGGGTCACACCCGGCAATGCTCAGGGGTTTCTCCTGGTTCTGCACTCAGGAATTACTCCTGGCGGTGCTCGGGGGACCATATGGGATGCTGGGGATTGAACCCGGGCCGGCATGGGCTGGCTGCGTGCAAGGCAAACGCCCTACCCGCTGGGCTATCGCTCCGGCCCCATCTCTCCCCCTAATTTTTAAAAAATAAAATGAAATTTGCCCAAAAGCTGCAAGAAGATTTTGATATACCTTATATAATACAATAGAGTTTAATATGCTTTATAAAATACATGTGTTAGATGAGCTTTGTTCAGACATTTGTTATAGTGCTATTGGCTATGAATTCAATGTTAGTGAATCAACATACATTAAATAAATCATATATTAAGTGAATCAACCATATTATATAAGATTAAAATATCTTTTTGTTTTGTTTAATTGGGTTACACCTGGTTGTGCTCAGGATTTATTTCTGGCTGTACGCTTAAGGATCATTCCTGGAGGGGCTCGGGGACCATATGTGGAGTGTCTGGGATCCAGCTCGAGTCTAGATGCTGCATGCAAAGCAAGTGCCTTTGCATTTGATAGTACTCACTGTACTATCACTCTGGTCCTTACATTTAAAAAAGATGTTTTAAAACAGAGACAGGTGGAAAATATGCTATATATTAGTGAATTGATAAAATGTTCTTTCAGAAGCCGGAGGAACATAACCCTGTATTTTCCCTCAGAACAATTTAATATGCTAATTCAGCAGTCCAGCTAAATTTGTCAGCGTGACTACACAATGAGAATTGACAACCATTTCTATACACATGACTTATGTAATTGTAAGTTTTCAGATGATAAACTATTCAATGCTAACTGTATACAACGTTCAGTTAAATGTTTTATTGATGGTTGTCAGTTTTTCTCAAAGTGGGTAATACCATGGAGGTGGGGACCATGTGCTAAAGTGAGGAAGGAACATTAATAGCTTTGGATGCAATTCAGGGGTACTTTTGTTTGTTTGCTTAAAGAGGGTAGATTTCCAGGGGGCATTGAGCACTTTTTTTATTCCTAAAAAGAAGGTTATAGGGGCTGGAGCGGTAGCCCAGCGGTAGGGCATTTGCCTTGCATGCGGCTGACCTGTGCTGGCCCGGGTTCGATCCCCGGCATCCCATATGGTCCCCGAGCACCGCCAGGAGTGATTCCTGAGTGCAGAGCCAGGAGTAACCCCTGAGCAATTGCCGAGTGTGACCCAAAAAAGAAAAAAAAAAAAAAAAAAAAAAGTTATAGGCTAGGGTAAATTTAGATATTTCAGAAATACCTAAATAATCAATTTATAATGTGCAAAAATGTCAGTTGATATAATGAATCTTTTTTTTTTTAATTTTTTGGGTCATACCGTGCAATACCCGTTGGTTACTCCTGGCTCTGTACTCCGGAGTTAACTCTTGGTGGTGCTGGGGGAACAATACGGAATGCCGGGGATTGAATCTGGGTTGGCTGTGTGCAAGGCAAACACTCTACCCATTGTACCATTGCTCCAGCCCCAGTGTGTCATACTGTAAAGATTAGGGGCTGGAGTGATGCAGTGGTGCTTTATGAAATACATGTGTTAGATGAGCTTTGTTCAGGCATTTGTTATAGTGCTGTTGGCTTTGAATTCAATGTTAGTGAATCAACATACATTAAATGAATCATATATTTTAAGTGAATCAACTATATATTAAATAAGATTAAATAATCTTGTTTAAAGATTAAATAAAATTAAATAATCTTGTTTAAAGATTAAATAAAATATATAAATAATCTTATTTAAATATAAATAAGATTAAAACATGCTCAGGTCGCACCCTGAGCATCTCTGGGTGTGGCCCAAAAAACAAACAAAAAAAAAGATTGATGCCTGTTCTGCTTAATTTATTAACATTAGACAAACAGGCCGCTTTCAGCTGCTCCTAACATTGGGTAAACTGTTTCTACTTATATTAATGAAGCTCACTTTCTTAAACATTTAGTTTATGATCCTAAAATGTTGTATTTTGTTTCTATCAGATTACATATATGAAGCTTTAATGAACACTGCTATTGACATAGATTCACTAGAAACAGATTCACATTTAGATGAAATTTGGATCAAAGAAGTGATCAAGAAGGCAGGGATGAAATTAATTTGGAGCAAATTAAAACAAGACAAAGTCAAAAGAAAATAAAGATGCAGTTAAAAGGTAAAATGTAATCATGTATTCGGAGGTGGAAGACTATCCTTTCTCCCTTTTCTTGTTGTTCTTATTGACTGGGAGTGGGGAGGTTGGGGGTCACAGTCATGTTTGTTATAGCACCCACAATAATTGATTTTGACGTTCACTGGATGTCGCAACAAAATTGCGGTTTGTTCACATGCTCACCAGTGCCAGTCTTTTAGTGGTGTTCACATGTTCACATGTGCTTTGGGGGTTGATCATGCAGTCCGGCTGCAGCACAGAAGAGACTGTACCTTCTGTTGCAGTGCAGTGGTCCCAAATAGCAGAATTTGAATTACAGTGCTCAGCGCATATGGCTGGCACCAGGGATGGAACTTGTGATTTGATATTTGCAACACAGGGTGATTTTTGGCCATTTAGTCTTTCCCAACCTCCTGTCTCACACTAATTTTAAGTATGGACCAGCCGTGGTGATGGTCTGCTGGTTCATTGTGCAGATTCACACTGTGGCGGTTAGCCTAGTTGTACTGGTCCAACCATGATCACCCCAACTTTGTTTGGGAGGCCATTTGGGCCAAGAATGGTCAGGACCTTGCCTGGGTTACTCATATGCTCGACCACTTTGAACAATATGGCATCCCTCACACTTTTAATTTTATTAAATTTTCTTTTGGGGGACTGCACTTGTGGGGTGCTCAGGGGCAACTCCTAGCACTGCTTGGGGGACCTGTGGTCCTGGGAATTGAGTGCAGGCTTTCTGTATGCAGAGCATGTGCTCCTGTCTGCAGAGATTTCTCTTTGCTCTTTGTGGGTCACACAGGGCGATGCTCGGGGGTTACTCTTTGCTCTTCACCCAAGAATTCCTTCTGGTTTATATATTTATTTATTTTTGCTTTTTTT
>JAJIBD010031232.1:0-11727 GCA_021461705.1 Cryptotis parvus | reverse complement strand
CAAGCATAGCTCTTTCAATTCCTCTCTGGGGAGACCTGAATAGCATTCTCATCCCTGCTTTCGTGGCCCAGGTCTCTGAGGTGTATGTTACTGCAGGAAAACGGTGAAGTTGAAGAGATGTGCCTGGAGCCAGAGGGTTCTTTATCTTTTTGATATTTCTTTGATGCTTTTGAACACATTCCATGCTGCTCTCTTCCTCCCTGCGCGCAGCTTAGGTTTTAGGTTGTTTATCATGTTGACTTCTCGACCCTAGGTACACATAACTGCTGCATTCAGAGATGTTTGTTCCACTGAGAGAGTGAATGGGGCCTCTGGAACTAGTTCATTTCTCATGAACATTGTTTTTTGCTGAGATTCCGCTGTAGACCTATCTTTCCACATTCTTGGTTAGACCCGAACACCTGAAGAGTCTGCCTTCAGTACTCATCAGTACACTGGCTCGGCTCTTCACACGCTAGCTGTCTGAATGCAGGTGCCCTCCCAATGGAAAACCAGCAGGACAATTCTACTTTTCAAGAAGGGAGACATTCATGACATTGGCAACTATCGCCCCATCTGCCTGTTGTCTGTCATCTACAAGCTGTTCACTCGAATCATCCTGAACAGGATTGGCAGAACATTAGATGGACAACCAGGCAAGCTGGCGTCTGAAAAGGATTCAGCACAATCGACCATATCCACACGGTAACCATGCTCATCGGGTTTGTAGGGAGTTCAAGGCGCTGCTCTGTCTCACGTTCACTGATTTAAAGAAAGCCTTTGATTCTGTGGAGACTGAAGCGGTCATTAAAGCCCTAGCCAAACAGGGCATTCAATCCAATACATCAAGGTCCTTCGTGAGCTCTATTACGGATTCACCACCAGGATCTCAGCATTCTACAAAGAAGTGATCATCAATGTCAAAAGAGGGTTTCGGCAGGTTGATACCATTTCACCAAAACTCTTCAGTGCCACCCTCGAGAACATCATGCGGCACAATTAGAATGGGAAGGAATGGGAGGAAGATAGATGGTCAGCAACTACACCACCTCCGCTTCACTGTTGACATCGTTCTAATAACACCAAACATTAGCCAAGTGGCACAAATGCTGGCTGACTTTGACCCAGAATGTGGAAGATTGGGAAGGTCTACAGCTGAATCTCAAAAAAATTGCATACCTGACAAAATTACCTGCCCTCTGCCTTTCCTCATTGTCTTTTCTTGGATGTGCCTTTTAGTATGAAAAACTACTCTTTGGAGCCTGGAGAATAGTATGATGGGTCATGCATTTGCCTTGCATGTAGCTGACCTGGGTTCTATCCCTGTCATGTCATATGGTGTCAGGGAGCTGCTGGGGTCCCCAACAATACCAAGGAAGTGAGTTCCCTTCTACTTTCAAAGCCAGTGGAGAATTGGATGAAAACTCAGGAATCTGGCGCAGTTTAAAAGGCTTTACTATCACAGGTTCTGATATACAATCCAAGAACAGGAAATACCCAAAATTTTGGTTTTCCGGCTGGGCCACGGCCATGTGTAGGCCAAGATGGCTGCCACCGTGTGTTGAAGCCCAACAGAGAATGGAGAGGCAGAAGCCAAGGGAAGCCAAAATGGCAAAAGGCCCTTCTCCTTTCTCCCAGCTTATTTTATAGATATAAATCCGCCAAAACATCCCAGCCAGGCCCATCATGGGCTGAGCTAACTAGACATGAAGGCAGGTAATGACTCTATTGAAATGCAGCACTTCAGGTGGGCCTTTTGGCTTTACAAGTGCCAGAGCTGATTCAAAACCTCTCTAGTTGAGCTGGAGGGGCTGCAATCTTAAAGCTGGATCTTAAAGCAGGGGTGTCACCCAACAATATGGTTTTTGTGGAGCCATCAGGGAGTGATCCCTGAACACAGAGCCAGAAGTAAGCCTGAGCACTGTCAGGTGTGGCCCCAAAACCAAACTAAACCAAACCAAAAACCAAACCAATAGCAAAAAAGTACCTTTTGATGTCTCCAAGAGAATGAGAAGGGGAAGTAAATAATTTTCCTCTGGTACTCCTCCTCCCTGGCTCTCTAGCACCTCCTTGTGAAATTAGACCTTGCCAGGTACTTACAAACTGTTCCCTACAATACCTCCAGGACCTGCAGAGGTCGGTACACCCCATACCTGGGTTGCCTTTCCCATCACTAGAAAGGCTTTCCTGAATCTGTCTCCCTGAAACCAGTTTCCCTCTGGGACCCAAACCGGTTTCTACCTGCGTACCTCCAGATCTGGCCTCCAGGGGTGCAAGCCTCTGCCTGTGTGGTGAGGATGTTTCCGGCTTCATGCTGTGTCTGCACATTCCATTGAACTGCACTAATGCTGTTGGTGGTGTGTGTGAGAGTATGTATAAAAGACAAGTGTCAAAATATGTATGAAAAGAAAACAACTTTCTTCTGCCCAGTTTAACTGCTCCTGCACCTAAGATGTGCCCCTGTTTGTATGTAATAGGTTCTCACGGCCGCTTAGTGAGTCTCTCCTACTCAGCTTGCTTCATCTCAGTGGTTGAGAGCTCAGTCCTCTGCCTCTCCTCAACATGGTTGATTCTTCCGCTTTATTGCTGCTATTTTGAAATGTTATTATGGCAGATTTTTATCTCACAGTCTCAACCCAAGATACATTCAAACTAAAGATAATTTTTATAGTCACTTTTAATTGCTTTGTTATATTTGGTTTTCTTTAGACCTCCCCAGTAATTTGTTTTTTTCGCTTTTTGGGTCACACCAGGCAATTCTCATGGGTTATTCCTGGCTCTGCACTCCAGGCTGTGCTTGGGGAGCCATGTGGGAGGCCAGGATCAAGCCTGGGTGGCCACATGCAAGACAAATGTCCTCCCCTCTGTATTATGGCTCTGGCCCCTCCTCAGCAATGTTTGGAAACTTGAGGGTTACTCCTGGTGTTCTCGAATGGTGAATCCAGGTATTTGCTGTTCAGTCGCCAGAAATTCAGTGCTGCTAGGGCCTGGCAGTGCTGAAAGTTTGCAGGATTACTTCTGGTGCGGTTCGGGGCCCAGTGGTGCTGGGGATTTTATCCAGGACCTTGTAATGCCAAGTCTGTGCTCCATTCCTGTGAGCTAATTCCTTGGCTGCTGAAGTCACCGCCCCATGTTGTTTTGGTTTCTGTACTATACCTGTGGTGCTCAGGGATTGCTCCTGTCTCTGTGATCAGAGGTCACTCCTGATAAGCCTCCGGGGACCATATACAGTGTCAAGGATTGAAACTTGAGTTGTCACATGCAAAGCAAGTGCCAAACGCCATGTACTATCTCCTTGGCCCTCTATAATTACCCCCTTTAAAGACAATGCCATGGCAGTTATTGAGGTTGAGTCTGTAAACTGCTGTATTTGCTGGCATTATTGTGAAGGCTGATTGGTGGAGCACAGTCCAAGCCCCAACACATGGGCATGTGTCAGGACACGTTGCCTGTTGCACTGTTCTCAGAACATGGCTTATTTCTGGAGGGGAAGTAGTCATCCTAGAGCACCATGCAAGCATACATGACATAACCCTTTCTTTAGGTAATAAAAAGGATCCTGGGCTAAAATTCTTTAGGTAATAAAAAGGATCCTGGGCTAAAATTCTTTAAGTAATAAAAAGAGTCTGGGCTAAAATGTGGCTTCAATTTCATTGTGTTAGTTCAGATGCTAGTGCTTTCCATTTTGGAAATGTTTTTTGTTTTGGAAATGATCAAAAGTCGGAATGGATATGGCTCTGGATATGCCTAGGAAATTAACAAGCCTGAGATTTCAAATGAGAAAACCTGAGGCATGATCAAGAGAGTATTGGGCACAGCTTGATCTGTGGCCCAATATATGTTGGGATCTGTAGAAGGCAGCTAATAACTTACATAAAATTGGTGCTTAGTGTTAAAGTGGTGCAAAAAGTCCCTGGTGAGGATGATAGTGACCACTCCATCCTGATCCGAATGCTGGGCTTATCTGATCTGCAACAGGAAAGAATTCAAGTATGAGTTAGAAAAATGAAGAAAATACTTATTAAAGGATAGTAAAAGCAATAGTATACAGTGCAGGCATGCGCTAGAGAGAATGTTAAGCTAATCCACACAACATCTGGTTTATGTAGGTATAGGACAAATTAATTAAGGATAAAATATTCACGCTTTTTCAGGGGAAGAGTACTTGGGGATGGAGGGTTCCTAGATCACTTCAGGAATTGTCGTGGCAATTGTCAGTTGCCACGGTGCAGGTAGGTGATTTTATTACACAAATTTATTATAATATGCTGAAGTTGCCCATTGGTCACCCTGGAAGTTAGCGATGATCCTAGACTCTCTTGAAGAGTCAAGTAGAGTACAAGTTTTGATCTTAATTGTTCTCATCAGTTAAGGGTGCTTAGTATGTGGAGCATATTAATTTATGGCGTTTAGACATAGAATAAGTATAATTTTAAGGAAGTGTTAATTTATGGTAAAGAACATTCTGTTGTGTTTTTTTTTTTTTTGGCGGGGGGGTGGTGGGCCACACCTGGATGTGCTCAGGGTTTATTCCTGGCTGTATGCTCAGGAATCACTCCTGGCAGTTCTTAGGGAACCATACACAGTGTCAGGGTTAAACCAAGGTTAGCTGCATGCAATTCAAGTACCTTAACCCATGTACTATCCCTCTGGTGATAATTTTTTAAGTTCTTTAGAGGGAAGTATGTTTTATTTCCATGTTATAAATACCTGTGGCCTGACATCAGATGTAGATCGCTGCCAGCCGGGGACGGCCAGGGGCAGGCTGACACATGAGTGCTGTGTCGAGTCACACACCTAGAGCAGCTCTCCTGTCACCAGCTGCCATTCTGAAGCAGTGACAACTCGGTGTAAAGTCTCAAACAAAGCAAGGAAGAATCTTTCCTCAATCAACTGGAAAAATTCATAATAAAATTGTGCAAAATGCAAAAGAGTCCTCTGTGTTTATATGTAAAACAGAAGAAAGTTCTAGGCTGCAACAAAAGATATTCATGTATATTCATGTATATGCATGTAGTGGATCATTTGAAAGTCATGAAGGATGTCGGTGGAAGGGTTGTTCTTTGTGGTTAGGGAGCAGGTTAGGGAGGCAGATGCGTTGCAAGACAACCAGCATCTTTGGCCTGGTCTGCTAAATGTTCCTCAAATCCTTCCTACTTATTTTGATCAAAAATAACCCTATGTATTTCCTTAATCTTCCCCATGTAGCAATTCTTATGATGTTTAGTGGGAGTGAAAGGGTGGGGCTCTTGGTAAAGCTAGTGAATTTACTTGATTGCTTTAAATCTCACCCACCAAAAGGTATCTAGTCAAAGATGATGTAGTGGAATGGCTGAGAGTAAGAGGTACTAAGAGATGAAAGGAAGCCCCAAGGTAGGCAAGTCTCTCTATCCTGTGGCAGGACAGCTGAGGTACCTACATGCACAAACACGGCCATGACAGAGTCTACAGAAAGTCACAGGGACAGGGAGTGGCTGGACTACAGTCCTAGAGAGGCTCATTGACAGAAGATAGTGCAGCAGGCCTAAGGTTACAGGGCTCCGGCTCCGGTTACAGGGCTCCGGCTGTGGGTCTCAGACCAGAAGCATGTACATGGACAGAGAACAGTAGGGACAAGACCAATGTACAATGGCTATTGTACACTGAAGGTGGGCAGACAGCAAAAGGACCAAACCAGGACATTGTCATCTGTTCTGGGCATGGAGGGACAGGACAAGTGATGTCATACATGGGTGAATGGAGAGGCCTGGACACTGGGGAGGAACCAGATTCATCTACTTAAGCTGTACAGTAAATTAAGCATCTGAATTTGCATTTTTCTATATGCAAATCTTTTTTTTTGGGTCACACACAAGCGATGCTCAGAGGTTACTCCTGGCTCTACACTCAGGAATTGCTCCTGGCAGTGCTTGGGGACCATATGGGCCGGGGATCAAACCCAGGTCAGCCGTGTGCAAGGCAAATGTCCTACCCACTGTGCTATCGCTCTGGCCCCCCTTATGCAAATCTTTGATACAATACTCAGGGCCTACATGAGGCTCAGATCTTACCTGTTCATTGAAGGCCCAGCAGCACTGGGCAAATGCTGCAGAAAGAGAATGTGGAAGATCCAAAACATTTCTTTCAAGGTCATTGTTGGCTGCACAGAACTGCAGAGCAGAGACCTACCCCCACCCTTGGTGATGGGTTGATAGGTTTGTGTCTGAGAGCTCTCCTGGATGTAATACCGGGAGACTTTGCTCACTGTCACCAGCGTCTCTCTCCCATGTCCTTATTTGTACCTTAACAGCACTCACTCTCCTTTGTCTCTGAGGCTCATTCTCAGTGTCCTGACAAACTGGACTCCTGGAAAAAAGCAACCAATAGTACTTTGCTTGCCACTCAGAGCCAGAACACACTTGTCACAAGTAGGAGAGGGAACAGACTTCAGGCAAGTCTAGCAGTGGCCATGGAAACGCTCACTTGCTAAGTAGGTGCAAAGTGAGACAAGGTGACTGTCTTGGTTCAGTAAATTCATTCTCTCTCAGAGGGTCCTTTGTTCTTCCCTTGTTCTTCATTATGTTAATATGTTAAAATCTGAGTACGGAAAGTCAGTCTTTGAAGGAGTTAAGAATAAAACAGTTCTGTGTTCTCTCTAAATCTAGTCCTCTTGGAAGTTTCAAAGGTGTTGGATGAGCCCACTCCCGCTTATCTTCCCTCCTGACTATAAAACTTGCTTGACTAACAAAAGAAGGAGTTTTGAGGGAGAAAACACAAGGCAAGTAGACTAACAAGTCCGAGAACTAACACAAGTCTGAAGCGGTTGAGGTCAAACCGATAGTCCTTAGAAAGACCCTGGATCCATATCTGAAGGCAAGATGGTTGACATCCCTCTAGGATGTCACCTGTGTGGTGCTTTAGCTGAGTCCAGATCAAAGTTCATTGGAGCCTACCTTTCGGTTAACTGGACCAGTAGTTCTCAAATCTGAGAGCAATGCAGTAATGCCTCACATCAATTGTTCAATTTTTAGTTTTCTGAAAGCCACCCCCAGTGGTCCTTAGGCTTGATGACTTTTGCCTTATGCACAGGAATTGTTCCAGTAGGGTTCAAGGGCCATATGTGGTGTCAGGGATTACCAAAGACCTAGGCAAGCATCCTATCCATTATGTTATTACTCAGCCCACAGCTCCCGTTTTTTAAAAAATACTATTCCTTTAAGGAAAATCTTGGCCTGCTGTCCCACTATTTTTGCCCCAGCCAAATTCTCCCTTGCCAGGAATTTAAGGATCATGAGTATTTTTAAGAGGGACCCAGTTGCAGCTGAGAGAAGACCATTTCTTATTTGCCAAAGAGATATATATTTTCTCTTTTAAGATAGCATGAGGCTTTCTGGTGGACTCTTTAATTTCTGGAATCTTGTCAAGAAGTGTCTCAAATCTTTATTCCTTCCAACATGGAAGTGAGAGAAAGTAGTATATGTATCTTTTTTCCTGAAATGATAGATTCCCCCTACTTTTATCTTGCTTGTAAAACTAAGAATAGACATTGCTAAATAAAAACGGTGCTAGATATTCTTCTGGTGAGTATAGGATGATGCCTCTCAATCAGTGCTTAGGAGGTCTGGGGACACTCAGTCTCATTCAAAACGGGTCTTATAAGTGGATGGACATGGAGAGGATTATGTTGAGTGAAATTGCCAGAAGGAAAAAAGATAGGTATAGAATGACTGCATTTAGTAGTCATTAAAACAGCGTAGAATTGGAATTAAAACAGACCTGTGGACTTATGGAATAGAGTTTTGTATCCTGACACCCATCCTCAATTAAAAGTTCATGTTTGGGTTGTGGTCATACAGTGTTTCAGCCCGGCCCCTCCACAGAGTGCCCATCTCCCACCACCCACATCCCCGGTTCCTCCCTTCCCAGCCCTGCTCCACGGCAGGTTTAATTTCTTCCCCTTCTCTCTCTTTCTCTTTTCCTTCCCTTCCAGACTATGGATTCCAGCAAACATACATAAACGGTAATGTCATTTGTATCTCTTTGGCTTCCATTAGTGTTAAGTTCTTGGCTGAAGCTAGTACCCTCGACCATTTTTTAGCTCCAGTCTCCATTTTCTTGTCTTACCTAAACTCTGACTCCCACACTTGGTAGATAATCTCCACCTTTGACAAGACCTCCTGATATGTTTCCACTTGGGACCTTGATATGCAGCATCATAATATGTACATTATGCCAGCAAATAAATGTGCAGTCATTCTGTATCTGTTCTCTCCTCCATAATTTCACTCAACATAATCTTCTCCATGTCCATCCATTTATAGGTACAATTTTATAACTTCCAAACATACCCATCATTTAATGGATAAAGGTGCAAAGAGTCTAAATGGAGCAAGGAGCTTTTCAACAAGTGGTGTTGGGAAAACTGACAGCTACATGTAAAATGAATTTGACCTGTGTCCAACACCATGTACAAAAATTAGATCAAAATTGATTAAAGACTTAACATCAAACCTAATCCACAAAGTCACGTTGAAGAAAAATATAGAAAATCCTCCATGATATTGGCTAAAGCACTTCAAAGGTGAAACATCACTAACAAGAACTAGAAGAAAAGATAAACATATGGGACTACATGAAACTAAAAGCTTCTGCACCTGCAAAAGAAAGAAACAGACTAGGATACAAAGACAATCTACAGACGGGAGAGAATATTCACCTAGCATATATAAGGTTACTATCTAGGAGCATCAGGTACTGGTAGCACTTTATGAGAAGAAAACAGCCAACTCCCAGATCAGAAATGGGAGAAAAATGAACAGAAACTTCGACAGGGAAGAAATTCTACTGGCCAAAAGACATGAAAAAAAATACTTCATCATCACTATCACCAGAGAGATGCAAATCAAGACAACAATGAGATATCATCTCAGTACCACAGAGAGACTGTCAAACCAAAAAGAAGCAAGAATGGGAAGTGCTGGCTTGAGCGGTGGAAAAGGGACCCTCATCCATTGTTGGTGGGATATCATGGCACAGCCTTTGGGAAACTTATGGTGACATTCCTTCCTCAAAGACTGGAAATTAACTCCCATTCTGACCCAGCCACTCACTCCTCGGATCTACCTTAGAAAGCCAAAAAACACATAGCAGAAACACTAGGTGACTTTATTTTTTATAGCAGCAATATTCTCAATAGTCAGAACCTGGAAACAACCAGAGTGCCTGAGAACTGATGATTGATAAAGAGACTTTGGTACATCTACACAATGGGATACTATGCAGCTGATAGGAAAGGTGAAGTTATGAAATTTGGCAATAAATGATGGTTATGGAGAGGATCATGTTGAGTGAAATTAGGCAGAAGAAAGGACAGATATGAATGAGACTGGATGAGTTTGTATGATATATATATATATATATATATATATAATTATTATACCAATATCCAAGGTCACGAACATGGATCAAGCATAAAGGTCTTGTCAAAGGTGAAATATACCCACAAACGCAGGAGCCAAGGTTAAATAAGACAGAGAAGGAACAGTAAAAGCAATGATTGTTGAAAGTATAATACCGAAGCCCAGAACTGAGCATTGAATATAAGCAAAGACAGTTAACTTAAAGTCGTATGTATTGTAATCCACAATCTGTAAGAGAAGAGAGAGAGAGAGGAGAGGGAAAAAGAGAGAAAAGATAGAAAAGAGATAAAGAACCTGCCATAGAGGCAGCCTAGGGAGGGGGTGGAATCGGGACATTGGTAGAAATGGGTGTATTGTGTAGAGATGGGTGCTGGAATCCTGTATGACCGAAACTCAAACATGAACATCTTTGTAATTGTATATCTCATGGTGGTTTATAAAATATTTAAAAAACCAAACACAGGTCAACTGGTTCAATGTTCGAGTTATGATTCTGGGACCACCTAGGTCATCTGAAGGTGCTCAGGTACCACTAGGGCCACATCCAGGGGGCCTCGTAAATCATGGTGGGTACCAAAGGAATCAAAGTAGGGTTCAGTATATGCAAAGTATGTGTCCTAAATTCTGTATAATCTCCCTTGACCATGTATAGATTAGTTTTCTAAAACATATACAATCTAACTCACTTATTCTGGGCACCACATGTAGTAAATGTGGCCTCTAATGCTTCCTCCAGGCAGACATAAGCAAAATTTTCTTCTCCTGTATCTGTGATGCCAATAGGAGCATTTATTTATTTTATTTTTAAATTGCATCTTTAGTCTAATATTTTACCGTAATTAGTCCCATGTTATTCTGGGAGCATTAGATTACATAATCTCCAGATCCTTCCAGAAGAGCTTTATGTATCTCTTTTCATCTGAAAGTCTGCTTACCCTGCATCAAAGTATGTTGTTTGAAATGCATGAGATTTGTCATTAGAAAAAGAAACAAGAAATAAAATATATTTTTGCTAATTCTTTGCTGATTTTATTATATTTTATGATGTTCCCAACATCCTATCATGAAAAAAGCAAGATACATAAAAAACCCAACATTTGTTCCTAAAAACTGGGCCAAAGCTTCCTTTAAACAATCTTCGTAAGATGGTGAATATTCCATGGTGGAAACAAAACTACATGGAAGCTTTCTCAAGGAGTAGTTTGCTTTCCTGAGAGACGCGCCCAGACAGTCTCTAGTTATTCTAGTTAGCGCATTAACCTGAAATCAGTGACTAACATTTAGCACCTTAACACAGCCACTTTATTGTGCTCTGGAAAGTTCTAGATAGGAATGCATGCTTGTTTTCAGCAGAAGCCAGATGTCGCCAGTGTGCCAGTTATCCAAAGGCACACACCTGGGATGTTGGCAAGGGCAGTCCAGGCTGCCAGCCTGAGTGTCTACAATGTGTTTCCCCCTGTCTGCCTTGGTATTGTGGTGCTGCTGGGGAATGCTGGAGAAAGCGGCAGAAGACGTGCAAGAGGTCTTCTGTAGCAAAATCACAAGGCACCATAGAACCTGGCCTCCAAAGGACTCAGCTCAGCTTTGAGTTCCTTCCACTTCTTCCTGAAACATGCTTCTTGATACAGGCAGCCTAGGATTCAAGGGCATTCCTAGAGCTTCAGCCCTTGTGCTGAGTATATAGTTAAGAATTTGTGTTGTTTTTAAATCCCAATCTATGGGTATCACTTTTAAGAAGTTGAAAGAGTCTACACTGCTTCTTAGCTATTTAATTCTCACATTAAATTAAAAATTTTGCAGTGCTTTAGCCCTGTGGTGCCAGATGCAAGCCCAGAACCCCCACACACGCAAAGGCATGTACTCCTACACAGGCCGTGATTTCGGCCTCACCCATCCCTCTCTCCATTCCATACTCATCATCAGTTTAGTCAAGATTTTGCCTAGCATCAGCTGAGGAAATTGTAAATGACTTTCCATAGGCTTTTTTAAGTCTGAAAACTGAATGCCAAATTCTTTCTACTCTCTTAGTCTCCAAACTGTGATCTAAGCTGGCTGAAAGTGGCTGTAGTAGATGTTCTTGGTTTGGACCTTCAACAGTGTCAAGAAGACCAAATGCCAAGCATTTTATATGAGGATTTCATATAAACCAATTTTTTTTAGTTTCCTCTCTGAGAAATTGGAAAATCTGGGCCTATAAAGGCCTAATTCCACTTGGCAAAGTACTTTATCAAAGCTGAGTAGCAGCTGTTCCATAGATGGTATCAGCCTTACAATTAAGAGTTAAATCTATGTAGTGTCTGCACGTGGTTTTTTTTATTTGTCTCTACATATCTATCTTGGTGAACTCTTT
>JAJIBD010031231.1:0-15729 GCA_021461705.1 Cryptotis parvus | reverse complement strand
CGAACACCTGAAGAGTCTGCCTTCAGTACTCATCAGTACACTGGCTCGGCTCTTCACACGCTAGCTGTCTGAATGCAAGGTGCCCTCCCAATGGAAAACCAGCAGGACAATTCTACTTTTCAAGAAGGGAGACATTCATGAAATTGGCAACTATCGCCCCATCTGCCTGTTGTCTGTCATCTACAAGTTGTTCACCGAATCATCCTGAACAGGATTGGCAGAACATTAGATGGACAACCCCGAGCAAGCTGGCGTCCGAAGAGGATTCAGCACAATCGACCATATCCACACGGTAATCATGCTCATCGGTTTGTATGGGGAGTTCAAGACGCTGCTCTGTCTCACGTTCACTGATTTAAAAAAGCCTTTGATTCTGTGGAGACTGAAGCGGTCATTGAAGCCCTAGCCAAACAGGGCATTCAAATCCAATACATCAAGGTCCTTCGTGAGCTCTATTACGGATTCACCACCAGGATCTCAGCATTCTACAAAAGAAGTGATCATCAATGTCAAAAGAGGGTTTCGCAGGTTGATACCATTTCACCAAAACTCTTCTGAGTGCCACCCTCGAGAACATCATGCGACAATTAGAATGGGAAGGAATGGGAGTGAAGATAGATGGTCAGCAACTACACCACCTCCGCTTCACTGTTGACATCGTTCTAATAACACCAAACATTAACCAAGTGGCACAAATGCTGGCTGACTTTGACCCAGAATGTGGAAAGATTGGAAAGGTCTACAGCTGAATCTCAAAAAAATTGCATACCTGACAAAATTACCTGCCCTCTGCCTTTCCTCATTGTCTTTTCTTGGATGTGCCTTTTAGTATGAAAAACTACTCTTTGGAGCCCTGAGAATAGTATGATGGGTCATGCATTTGCCTTGCATGTAGCTGACCTGGGTTCTATCCTCTGTCATGTCATATGGTGTCAGGGAGCTGCTGGGGTCCCCAACAATACCAGGAAGTGAGTTCCCTTCTACTTTCAAAGCCAGTGGAGAATGGATGAAAACTCAGGAATCTGGCGCAGTTTAAAAAGGCTTTACTATCACAGGTTCTGATATACAATCCAAGAACAGGAAATACCCCAAATTTTGGTTTTTCCGGCTGGGCCACGGCCATGTGTAGGCCAAGATGGCTGCCACCGTGTGTTGAAGCCCAACAGAGAATGGAGAGGCAGAAGCCAAGGGAAGCCAAAATGGCAAAAAAGGCCCTTCTCCTTTCTCCCAGCTTATTTTATAGATATAAATCCGCCAAAACATCCCAGCCAGGCCCATCATGGGCTGAGCTAACTAGACATGAAGGCAGGTAATGACTCTATTGAAATGCAGCACTTCAGGTGGGCCTTTTGGCTTTACAAGTGCCAGAGCTGATTCAAAACCTCTCTAGTTGAGCTGGAGGGGCTGCAATCTTAAAGCTGGATCTTAAAGCAGGGGTGTCACCCAACAATATGGTTTTTGTGGAGCCATCAGGAGTGATCCCTGAACACAGAGCCAGAAGTAAGCCTGAGCACTGTCAGGTGTGGCCCCCAAAACCAAACTAAACCAAACCAAAAACCAAACCAATAGCAAAAGTACCTTTTGATGTCTCCAAGAGAATGAGAAGGGGAAGTAAATAATTTTCCTCTGGTACTCCTCCTCCCTGGCTCTCAGCACCTCCTTGTGAAATTAGACCTTGCCAGGTACTTACAAACTGTTCCCTACACACCTCCAGGACCTGCAGAGGTCGGCACCCCATACCTGGGTTGCCTTTCCCATCACTAGAAAGGCTTTCCTGAATCTGTCTCCTGAAACCAGTTTCCCTCTGGGACCCAAACCGGTTTCTACCTGCGTACCTCCAGATCTGGCCTCCAGGGTGCAAGCCTCTGCCTGTGTGGTGAGGATGTTTCCGGCTTCATGCTGTGTCTGCACATTCCATTGAACTGCACTAATGCTGTTGGTGGTGTGTGGGAGAGTATGTATAAAAGACAAGTGTCAAAATATGTATGAAAAAGAAAACAACTTTCTTCTGCCCAGTTTAACTGCTCCTGCACCTAAGATGTGCCCCTGTTTGTATGTAATAGTTCTCACGGCCGCTTAGTGAGTCTCTCCTACTCGGCTTGCTTCATCTCAGTGGTTGAGAGCTCAGTCCTCTGCCTCTCCTCAACATGGTTGATTCTTCCGCTTTATTGCTGCTATTTTGAAATGTTATTATGGCAGATTTTTATCTCACAGTCTCAACCCAAGATACATTCAAACTAAAGATAATTTTTATAGTCACTTTTAATTGCTTTGTTATATTTGGTTTTCTTTAGAGCCTCCCCAGTAATTTGTTTTTTTCGCTTTTTGGGTCACACCAGGCAATTCTCATGGGTTATTCCTGGCTCTGCACTCCAGGCTGTGCTTGGGGAGCCATGGGGAGGCCAGGATCAAGCCTGGGTGGCCATGCAAGACAAATGTCCTCCCCTCTGTATTATGGCTCTGGCCCCTCCTCAGCAATGTTTGGAAACTTGAGGGTTACTCCTGGTGTTCTCGAATGGTGAATCCAGGTATTTGCTGTTCAGTCGCCAGAAATTCAGTGCTGCTAGGGCCTGGCAGTGCTGAAAGTTTGCAGGATTACTTCTGGTGCTGTTCGGGGCCCAGTGGTGCTGGGGATTTTATCCAGGACCTTGTACGTGCCAAGTCTGTGCTCCATTCCCTGTGAGCTAATTCCTTGGCTGCTAGTCACCGCCCCATGTTGTTTTGGTTTCTGTACTATACCTGTGGTGCTCAGGGATTGCTCCTGTCTCTGTGATCAGAGGTCACTCCTGATAAGCCTCCTGGGGACCATATACAGTGTCAAGGATTGAAACTTGAGTTGTCACATGCAAAGCAAGTGCCAAACGCCATGTACTATCTCCTTGGCCCTCTATAATTACCCCCTTTGAAAGACAATGCCATGGCAGTTATTGAGGTTGAGTCTGTAAACTGCTGTATTTGCTGGCATTATTGTGAAGGCTGATTGGTGGAGCACAGTCCAAGCCCCAACACATGGGCATGTGTCAGGACACGTTGCCTGTTGCACTGTTCTCAGAACATGGCTTATTTCTGGAGGGAAGTAGTCATCCTAGAGCACCATGCAAGCATACATGACATAACCCTTTCTTTAGGTAATAAAAAGGATCCTGGGCTAAAATTCTTTAGGTAATAAAAAGGATCCTGGGCTAAAATTCTTTAAGTAATAAAAAGAGTCTCAGGCTAAAATGTGGCTTCAATTTCATTGTGTTAGTTCAGATGCTAGTGCTTTCCATTTTGGAAATGTTTTTGTTTTGGAAATGATCAAAAGTCGGAATGGATATGGCTCTGGATATGCCTAGGGAAATTAACAAGCCTGAGATTTCAAATGAGAAAACCTGAGGCATGATCAAGAGAGTATTGGGCACAGCTTGATCTGTGGCCCAATATATGTTGGGATCTGTAGAAGGCAGCTAATAACTTACATAAAATTGGTGCTTAGTGTTAAAGTGGTGCAAAAAGTCCCTGGTGGGGATGATAGTGACCACTCCATCCTGATCCGAATGCTGGGCTTATCTGATCTGCGACAGGAAAGAATTCAAGTATGAGTTAGAAAAATGAAGAAAATACTTATTAAAGGATAGTAAAAGCAATAGTATACAGTGCAGGCATGCGCTAGAGATAAGTTAAGCTAATCCACACAACATCTGGTTTATGTAGGTATAGGACAAATTAATTAAGGATAAAATATTCACGCTTTTTCAGGGGAAGAGTACTTGGGGATGGAGGGTTCCTAGATCACTTCCAGGAATTGTCGTGGCAATTGTCAGCTGCCACGGTGCAGGTAGGAGGTGATTTTATTACACAAATTTATTATAATATGCTGAAGTTGCCCATTGGTCACCCTGGAAGTTGGCGATGATCCTAGACTCTCTTGAAGAGTCAAGTAGAGTACAAGTTTTGATCTTAATTGTTCTCATCAGTTAGGGTGCTTAGTATGTGGAGCATATTAATTTATGGCGTTTAGACATAGAATAAGTATAATTTTAAGGAAGTGTTAATTTATGGTAAAGAACATTCTGTTGTGTTTTTTTTTTTTTTTTTTGGCGGGGGAGTGGTGGGCCACACCTGGATGTGCTCAGGGTTTATTCCTGGCTGTATGCTCAGGAATCACTCCTGGCAGTTCTTAGGGAACCATACACAGTGTCAGGGTTAAACCAAGGTTAGCTGCATGCAATTCAAGTACCTTAACCCATGTACTATCCCTCTGGTGATAATTTTTTAAGTTCTTTAGAGGGAAGTATGTTTTATTTCCATGTTATAAATACCTGTGGCCTGACATCAGATGTAGATCGCTGCCAAGCCGGGGACGGCCAGGGGCAGGCTGACACATGAGTGCTGTGTCGAGTCACACACCTAGAGCAAGCTCTCCTGTCACCAGCTGCCATTCTGAAGCAGTGACAACTTCGGTGTAAAGTCTCAAACAAAGCAAGGAAGAATCTTTCCTCAATCAACTGGAAAATTCATAATAAAATTGTGCAAAATGCAAAAGAGTCCTCTGTGTTTATATGTAAAACAGAAGAAAGTTCTAGGCTGCAACAAAAGATATTCATGTATATTCATGTATATGCATGTGTAGTGGATCATTTGAAAGTCATGAAGGATGTCGGTGGAAGGGTTGTTCTTTGTGGTTAGGGAGCAGGTTAGGGAGGCAGATGCGTTGCAAGACAACCAGCATCTTTGGCCCGGTCTGCTAAATGTTCCTCAAATCCCTTCCTACTTATTTTGATCAAAAATAACCCCTATGTATTTCCTTAATCTTCCCCATGTAGCAATTCTTGATGTTTAGTGGGAGTGAAAGGGTGGGGCTCTTGGTAAACTAGTGAATTTACTTGATTGCTTTAAATCTCACCCACCAAAAAGGTATCTAGTCAAAAGATGTAGTGGAATGGCTGAGAGTAAGAGGTACTAATAGATGAAAGGAAGCCCCAAGGTAGGCAAGTCTCTCTATCCTGTGGCAGGACAGCTGAGGTACCCACATGCACAAACACGGCCATGACAGAGTCTACAGAAAGTCACAGGGACAGGGAGTGGCTGGACTACAGTCCTAGAGAGGCTCATTGACAGAAGATAGTGCAGCAGGCCTAAGGTTACAGGGCTCCGGCTCCGGTTACAGGGCTCCGGCTGTGGGTCTCAGACCAGAAGCATGTACATGGACAGAGAACAGTGTAGGGACAAGACCAATGTACAATGGCTATTGTACACTGAAGGTGGGCAGACAGCAAAGGACCAAACCAGGACATTGTCATCTGTTCTGGGCATGGAGGGACAGGACAAGTGATGCCATACATGGGTGAATGGAGAGGCCTGGACACTGGGGAGGGACCCAGATTCATCTACTTAAGCTGTACAGTAAATTAAGCATCTGAATTTGCATTTTTTCATATGCAAATCTTTTTTTTTTTTGCTTTTTTGGGTCACACCTGGCGATGCTCAGAGGTTACTCCTGGCTCTACACTCAGGAATTGCTCCTGGCAGTGCTTGGGGGACCATATGGGATGCCGGGGATCAAACCCAGGTCAGCCGTGTGCAAGGCAAATGTCCTACCCACTGTGCTATCGCTCTGGCCCCCTCATATGCAAATCTTTGATACAATACTCCAGGGCCTACATGAGGCTCAGATCTTACCTGTTCATTGAAGGCCCAGCAGCACTGGGCAAATGCTGCAGAAAGAGAATGTGGAAGATCCAAAACATTTCTTTCAAGGTCATTGTTGGCTGCACAGAACTGCAGAGCAGAGACCTACCCCCCCACCCCTTGGTGATGGGTTGATAGGTTTGTGTCTGAGAGCTCTCCTGGATGTAATACCGGGAGACTTTGCTCACTGTCACCCAGCGTCTCTCTCCCATGTCCTTATTTGTACCTTAACAGCACTCACTCTCCTTTGTCTCTGAGGCTCATTCTCAGTGTCCTGACAAACTGGACTCCTGGGGGAAAAAAAAGCAACCAATAGTACTTTGCTTGCCACTCAGAGCCAGAACACACTTGTCACAAGTAGGAGGGAACAGACTTCAGGCAAGTCTAGCAGTGGCCATGGAAACGCTCACTTGCTAAGTAGGTGCAAAGTGAGACAAGGTGACTGTCTTGGTTCGTAGAATTCATTCTCTCTCAGAGAGGGTCCTTGTTCTTCCTTGTTCTTCATTATGTTAATATGTTAATCTGAGTACGGAAAGTCAGTCTTTGAAGGAGTTAAGAATAAAACAGTTCTGTGTTCCTCCTAAATCTAGTCCTCTTGGAAGTTTCAAAAGGTGTTGGATGAGCCCACTCCCGCTTATCTTCCCTCCCCCAATTATCACAACTTGCTGACTAACAAAAAAGAGAGGAGTTTTTTAGAGAACTAACACAAGGCAAGAAGAACTAACACAAGTCTGAAGAACTAACACAAGTCTGAAGCGTTGAGGTCAAACTGACAGTCCTTAGGAAAGACCCTGGATCCATATCTGAAGGCAAGATGGTTGACATCCCTCTAGGATGTCACCCTGTTGCTCTAGCTGAGTCCAGATCAAAGTTCACTGGAGCCTACCTTTCTGTTAATGACCAGTAGTTCTCAATCTGAAGCAATGCAGTAATGCCTCTCATCAATTTAATTTTTAGTTTTCTGGAAAGCCACCCCAGTGGTCCTCAGGGCTTGCTGACTTTTGCCTCTATGCACAGGAATTGTTCCAGTAGGGTTCAGGGGAACCATATGTGGTGTCAGGGATTACCAAATACAAGGCAAGCATCCCTATCCATTATATTATTACTCCAGCCCACAGCTCCCGTTTTTAAAGTACTATTCCTTTAAGGAAAATCTTGGCCTGCTGTCACACTATTTTGCCCCAGTCAAATTCTCCTTGCTAGGAGAATTTAAGGATCATGATTATTTACTTTAAGAGGGACCCAGTAAGTGCAGCTGAGAGAAGACCATTTCTTATTGGCTATGATATATATATTTTCTCTTTTAAGAACATATGAGGCTTTCTAGTTGACTCTTTAATTTCTGGAATCTTGTCTAGAATGTGTCTCAAATCTTTATTCCTTCCAACATGGAAGTGAGAGAAAGTAGCACATGTATTTTTTTTCCTGAAATGATAGATTCCCCTACTTTTATCTTGCTTGGGTAAAACTAAGAATAGGACATTGCTAAATAAAAACTGGGTATAGATTTTCTTCTGGTGAGTATAGGATGATGCCTCTCAATCAGTGCTTATGAGGTCTGGGGACACTCCCAGTCTCATTCAAAACACGGGTCTTATAAGTGGATGGACATGGAGAGGGATCATGTTGAGTGAAATTAGCCAGAAGGAAAAGATAGGTATAGAATGACTGCATTTAGTAGTCATTAAAACAGCGTGGTATTGGAATTAAAAACAGACCTGTGGACTTATGGAATAGAGTTTAGGTATCCTGACACCCATCCTCAATTAAAAAGTTCATGTTTGGGTTTTTGGTCATACAGTGTTTCAGCCCCGTCCCTCCACCAGTGCCCATCTCCCACCACCCACATCCCGGTTCCCTCCCCTTCCCCCAGCCCTGCTCCATGGCAGGTTCTTTATTTCTTTCCCTTTCTCTCTCTTTCTCTTTTCCTTCCCTTCAGACTATGGATTACAGAACATACATTAAAGGTTGTCATTTGTATCCTTTTGCCTCTATTTAATGCTAAGTTCTAGGTTGGCATTAGTACCCTCGACTATTGTTAGCCCCCTGTTCCATTTTCTGTCTTACCTAAACTCTGACTCCCACCGTTTGTGATAATCTCCACCTTTGACAAAGACCTCCTGATATATGTTTCACTTGACCTTGGATATTGGTATCATAATATGTACATATATATTTATATGCCCAATAAATGCAGTCATTCTGTATCTGTCTCTCTCCTTCTGGCTAATTTCACTCAACATAATCTTCTCCATGTCCATCCATTTATAGGCCAAATTTTATAACTTCCTCAAACACACGATCATTTAATCTTTGATAAAGGTGCAAAGAGTCCAAAATGGAGCAAGGGAAAGCCTCTTCAACAAGTGGTGCTGGGAAAACTGGACAGCTACATGTAAAAAATGAATTTGGACCTGTGTCTAACACCATGCACAAAAAAATCAGATCAAAATGGATTAAAGATCTCAATATCAAACCTGAATCCATAAAGTACGTTGAAGAAAATATAGGAAAAATCCTCCATGACATTGAAGCTAAAGGCATCTTCAAAGGTGAAACATCACTAACAAAGCAACTAGAAGAAAAGATAAACATATGGGACTACATGAAACTAAAAAGCTTCTGCACCTCAAAAAGAAACAGTGACCAAGATACAAAGACAATCCACAGAATGGGAAAGAATATTCACCTAATATGATAAGGGGTTAATATCCAGGATATATCAGGCACTGGTAGAACTTTATAAGAAGAAAACAGCCAACCCCATCAAAAAAGGGGAGAAAAAATGAACTGAAACTTCGACAAGGAAGAAATTCGAATGGCCAAAAGACATGAAAAAAATATTCATCATCACTAATCATCAGAGAGATGCAAATCAAGACAACAATGAGATATCATCTCACACCACAGAGACTGGTGCAAATCCAAAAGAGCAAGAATAACAAGTGCTGGCTTGAATGCAGGGAAAAGGGACCTCATCCATTGTTGGTGGGGATATCGACTGGCACAGCCTTTTGGGAAAACTATATGGACATTCCTCCAAAGACTAGAAATTGAACTCCCATTTGACCCAGCCAATGCACTCCCGGGATCTACCTTAGAAAGCCAAAAACACATAGCAGAAACACCATCCGCACTTTTATTTTCATAGCAGCACTATTCCCAATAGTCAGAACCTGGAAACAAACCAGAGTGCCCGAGAACTGATGATTGGATAAAGAGACTTTGGTACATCTACACAATGGGATACTATGCAGCTGATAGGAAAAGTGAAGTTATGAAATTTGCCAATAAATGAATGGGCATGGAGAGGATCATGTTGAGTGAAATTAGGCAGAAGGAAAAGGACAGATATAGAATGACTGCATTTATTTGCATGACATATATATATATATATATATATAATTATTATACCAATATCCAAGGTCAAGCGAAACATGGATCAAGAAGGTCTTGTCAAAGGTGAAATATACCACAAACGTGTGGGAGTCAGAGGTTAAATAAGACAGAGAAGGGAACAGTGTGCTAATGATTGTTGAAAGTGATAATACCAGTCTAGAACTGAGCATTGAATATAAGCAAAAAGATGTTAACCTCTAAATGTATGTATTGTAATCCACAATCTGTAAGAGAAGAGAGAGAGAGAGGGAGAGGGAAAAAGAGAGAAAAGATAGAAAAGAGATAAAGAACCTGCCATAGAGGCAGCCTAGGGGAGGGGGTGGGAATCGGGGACATTGGTGGTGGAAAATGGGCATTGGTGGAGAGATGGGTGCTGGAACTCTGTATGACCGAAACTCAAACATGAACATCTTTGTAATTGTATATCTCATGGTGGTTTAATAAAATATTTAAAAAAACCAACAACACAGGGTCAACTGGTTCAATGTTCGGAGCTATGATTCTGGGGACCACCAGGGTCATCTGAAGGTGCTCAGGTACCACTAGGGCCACATCCAGGGGGCTCGGGGAATCATATGGTACCAGGAATCAAAGTAGGGTTCAGTATATGCAAAGTATGTGGTCCTAATCTCTGTATAATCTCCTTGACCATGGGTATAGAGATTAGTTTTCTAAAAACATATACAATTCAACTCACTATCTCTGGGCACCACATGTGAAAATGTGGCCTCTTAATGTCCCTCCAGGCAGACATAAAATTTTCTTTCTCCTGTATCTGTGATGCCTAACAGGGAGCATTTATTTATTTTATTTTTAAATTGCATCTTTAGTTCGTCATTTTACTAATGAGGTAATTAGCCATCCTATTATTCTGAGTACTTTTGATTACAATCTCCAGATCCTTCCAGAAGAGCTTTATGTATCTCTTTTCATCTTGAAAGTCTGCTTACCCTGCATCAAGTATGTTGTTTGGAAATGCATGAGATTTGTCACAAAAGAAACAAGAATAAACATTTTTGTTAATTCTTTTGCTGATTTTAATAGCATTTTATGATGTTCTCAACATCCTAATATGAAAAAGCAAGGCATAAAAAACCCAAACATTTATTCCTTAAAAATCAATAAAGCCTTTAAAACAATCTCAGTAAGACAGAATATTCCATGGAAACAACCACATGGAAGTTTTCTTCGGCTTGAGAAGTTTGGCTTTCCTGAGAGACTGCGTTCAGACAGTCTCTAGTTATTCTAGTTAGCTATTGCACTGAAATCAGTGACTAACATTTAGCACCTTAACACAGCCACTTTATTGTGCTCTGAAAGTTCTAGATAGGAATGCATGGTTTCTCAGCAGAAGCCAGATGTTGTCTAGTGTGCCAGTTATCCAAAGGCACACCTGGGATGTTGGCAAGGGCAGTCCAGGCTGCCAGCCTGAGTGTCTGCACGTGTTTCCCCTGTCTGCCTTGGCCAGGTGCTGCTGGGGAATGCTGGAGAAAGGAAACCCAGAGGAAGACTGTGCAAGAGGCCTCAGCAAAAATCACAAGGCACCATAGAACCTGGCCTCCAAAGGACTCAGTCAGGTTGAGTCCTTCTGCCTCTTCCTGAACACAAGCCTTTGATACAGGCAGCCTAGATTCAAGGGCCTTGGAGCCAGGCCCTTGTGCTGAGAGTATAGCTAAGAATTTAAGTTGTTTTTAAATCCCACCTATGGGTATCACTTTTAAGAAGAAAGAGTCTACACTGCTTCTTAGCTATTTAATTTTATTGTGTGGGGCCACTCCTGGCAGTGCTTTGGGGCCCTGTGGTGCTGGGGATGGAGCCCAGAACCCCCACACACGCAAGGCATGTACTCTCCTACACAGGCCGCATTTCCGGCCTCACCCATCCCTCCATTCCATATTTCATCAATTTAGTCAACTTGATTTTGCTCTGAAGCATCAGCTGAGGAAATTAAAATGACTTTATAGGCTTCTTTTTTTTAAGTCTGAACATACTTGACAATGAATGCCAAATTCTTTCTAATACTTTTTAGTCCCAAACTGTGATCTGCTGGCTGAAAGTGCCGCAGGATGTTCTTTGGTTTGACCTTCAACAGTGCTTTCAAGAAGACCAGCCAGCATTTTATATGAGGATTTCATATAAAAACCAATTTTTTCAGTTTCTCTGAGAAAATGGAAAATTTGGGTCATAAAAGGCCTAATTCCACTTGGCAGTACTTGATTAAAGCTGAGTAGCAGCTGTCTCCATAGATGGTATCAGCTCTATCAATTAAGAGTTAAATCTATGTAGTGTCTGCACGGGTTTTTTTTTAATTTGTCTCTCTATATATCTATCTTGGTGAACTCTTTTTAAAAAGCACAGAACAATTGTTTCTAGACGTCACAGAACACATTTTTGTGTGGTGCGGGAGGAGTAAAAGAGAGGTCGGAGAATACTCGTTCATCTTTAAATGCTTATGTGCTATCTGCCTGAACCCTGGAAACAGTGGACTTGCAATAGTTGCTTTGGAGGCCAGGGGATAGAGCTGCTCTTAAATAGTTTGCAAGAGCTCCTCAAAATGTATGTGGAACCCAGGAGATACAGCTGTGAGAACAAAGCTTCAGGATATTGGAACTCCAATTTTCGCTTTGGCAATTGTAGGAAATGGAATAAAATAGAGGACATCTGTGGTGGATTAAAGATGGCTGCAAAGGCCAGGGAGACAGCTCAAGCAGCGGGGCATATGCCTCTCTTGTGCAGAGAGCCCCGACTTAGGTCTCTGGGCACTGCCAGGTGTGTGTCTCCCCTCCCTCACTTTTTTTTAAGATGACAATAAATTCTTCATCACTTTGCCTGAAGAGAGGGAAAATTCTATTTCTCCCTCGTCCTTGAATGTTATTGGTCTTTGACCAAACTAATCAATAGAGTATGGGAAAACTGATGCTAAACTTTCAGTGGGCAGTTCCTCAGATCTGGTCTCCATGCTGTGAGGTCTCCATGCTTTCAGGTGGGACAGACCCACCTGGAGGAGCTCTCTGTGGCCCTGCCTCACATTCAGCACCGACTTGCATTCACTGAAGGGAATACCTGGAGCTTCCCCTGCCAGCTCCACAGGAGAGGAGCCCTCTCTGCTGCTCTGGGCTCAAGCTACAGTTACTCAAGCAAACTAACTACTTAAGCAAGTTGCTCAAGCAAACGACTATTGTTCCAAGACACTTTATTATTTTATGTGTCTGATGGATTAAGAAGAGTGTTAGGGCACACACCTGGCAGGTTAGAAGATGGTGGACTCACATTCTCAGAGCACAAATCCTTGTCTGCATGATCCCAAGATGGGGATTGGTATGAAAAAGAACAGAGAGGAGATGATGGGACCCAGGTCAGTGAGTGCCAGAATAACTAACAAAATACCCTCTTAGGCAGGTTCCCTGAAGCTCATTTTTGTTTATTTGTTTGGGGCGGCATACCTGGCAATACTCAGGGCTTACTCCTGATTCTGTGGTTGGGGGTTATTTTTGGTGGTACTTGGGGGACTATTTAGGGTACTGGGTATCAAACCTGAGCCATGTGCAAGTCAAGTGTTACCCATTCTCTCATCTCCTCAGTCTCTGCACACCATCTTATCCACAAACCAAAATCAAGTAACACTTAGATTTGGGAGAAGAGTAAACAGAATAAAACTATCCTTATTTTTAGGTTTTAGGGCCAGAACAGTTGTGCAAGATTAAGTTGGGCCTGTTTCAATTTTTTTCTGTTATTTGTTCCTTCCAATTTGTTTATTTTCATTTTTCTTAAAAAATAAGATAATTATTATTATTATTATTAATTTTGCTTTTTTGGGTCACACCCAGAAGACCAGCCTATCACAGCCCGGCTCGCTGCTGCTTGCGGCAGCGTGGCTCATCAATAATTGCTTTATTTAGAGGTGTTTAAAAGAGTTTGCCTCCCGCTTCGGCAAGCCTGGCAAGCTTCTCGTGTTGTATTTGATATGCCAAATTCCAGTAACAATTATATTAGGTCATTCCCATGACCCATATATAATGGTTTTAGGCTCTTTATGTTCCTGTAGCAAGCCGATGCCCCTGGCTCTACTGGCATGAGACAGGACATATGGAGATATTACTGGTACCCGCTCTAGCAAATAGATGATCAATGGGAAGATCATGATCGTGGTCACACCCAGAAATGTTCAGGGGTTACTCTTCGCTCAGGAATTACTCCTGGCAGTGCTCAGGGGACCATATGGGATGCCAGGGATTGAACCCAGGTTGGCCACATGGAAGGAAAATGCCTTATCCACTGCGCTATCACCCTGACCATAAAAGATTATTTTTAAAGTGGTTTTTATTTTATTATTTTCTTTTATTTTTTTGTTTGCAGCTCTCCTTAGTGATTATTTCTAGTTGTGAGCTCAGGGATCAGTCCAAGCGCAGAGGGAACATATGTAATGGCAAAGGAATTGAACCTGGTCAGCTGCGTGTAAAGCAAGCTCCAGGAAAAGGACCTTAACTCATGTCCTATATCCGGCCCCTTTTTCTTCCATTTCTATGGAAGTTGGGACCTTAAATTAAAACTGGCTACTTCTCCCGTTCATGATTAAAACTCTCCAGAAAATGGGAATTGAAGGGACTTTCCTGAAGATAGTTACAGCCATCTACCAAAAACACACAGCGAGCATCATTCTCAATGGGGGAAAATTGGAAGCCTTCACCCTGAGATCAGGGACAAGACAAGGCTGCCCGATCTCACCTCTTTTATTCAATATAGTACTGGAAGTACTTGCCATAGCAATCAGAGAAGAAAAGGACATCAAGGGCATCCAGATAGGCAAGAAAGAAGTCAAGCTATCATTATTCGCAGATGACATGATATTATACCTAGAGAACCCCTAAACTCTCTACCAAAAACTCCTAGAAACAATAGATGCATATAATAGAGTGGCAGGATACAAAATCAACACCCAAAAGTCAGTGGCTTTCCTATATACAAATAATGAAAGAGAAGAAAGGGATATTAAGAAAAACGATTCCATTCACAATTGTGCCACAGAAAATCAAATACCTAGGAATCAACTTAACCAAGTGTGTAAAGGACCTGTACAAAGAGAACTACAAGACACTGCCCCAAGAGATAAAAGAGGACACAAGGAAATGGAAACATATTCCCTGCTCATGGATGGGGAGAATCAACATTGTCAAAATGGTAATACTCCCTAGCTCTGTACAGATTCAATGCAGTCCCTATAAGGATACCCATGACATTCTTCAAAGAAATTGACCAAATACTCTTGAAATTTGTAGGGAACAATAAACACTCAAGGATAGCTAAAGCAATCCTCTGGAAAAAGAAGATGGGAGGCATCACCTTTCCCAACTTCAAACTGTACTACAAGGCAGTAGTAATTAAAACAGCATGGTATTGGAATAAAAAGAGACCTATGGACCTATGGAATAGAATTGAGTATCCTGACACCCAACCTCAAACACATGATCATTTAATCTTTGATAAAGGTGCAAAGAGTCCAAAATGGAGTAAGAAAAGCCTCTTCAACAAGTGGTGTTGGGAAAACTGAGGAGTGACATGTAAAAAAAAATGAATTTGGACCTGTGTCTAACACCATGCACAAAAAATCAGATCAAAATGGATTAAAGATCTCAATATCAGACTTGAATCTATAAAGTACATTGAAGAAAATATAGGAAAAACCCTCCACGACATTGAAGCTAAAGGCATCTTCAAAGGTGAACATCACTAACAAAGCAACTAGAAGAAAAGATAAACATACGGGACTACATGAAACTAAAAAGCTTCTGCACCTCAAAAAGAAACAGTGACTAAGATACAAAGGCAGTCCACAGAATGGGAAAGAATATTCAGCCAATACCCATCTGATAAGGGGTTAATATCCAGGATATATCATGCACTGGTAGAGCTTTTACAAGAAGAAAACAAACAACCCCATCATAAAATGGGGAGAAGCAATTGTGAACGAACACCTTTGTAATTGTATGTCTCATGGTGGTATAAAAAAAAAAATTTTTTTTTAAAATGGGGAGAAGAAATGCACAGAAACTTCTACAAGGAAGAAATTCGAATGGCCAAAAAAACATATGAAAAAATGCTCATCATCACTAATCATCAGAGAGATGCAAATCAAAACAACAATGAGATATCATTTTACACCACAGAGACTGGCACATATTCAAAAGAGCAAGAACAACAAGTGCTGGCGTGGATGTGGGGGAAAGGGCACACTCATCCATTGTTGGTGGGAATGCCGGCTAGTACAGCTTTTCTGGAAAACAATATGGACATTCCTCCAAAGACTAGAAATTGAACTCCCATTTGACCCCACTCCTGGGAATACCACTCCTGGGAATCTACTCTGGGAAGCCAAAAATACGCAGCGGAAATACTATCCCTACTTTTATGTTCATAGCAGCATTATTCACAATAGCCAGAATCTGGAAACAACCAGAGTGCCAGAGAATCGATGACTGGATAAAAAAAGCTTTGCTACATCTACACAATGGAATACTATGCAGCTGTTAGGAAAAAATGAAGTTATAAAATTTGCCTATAAATGGATGGACATGGAGAAGATTATGTTGAGTGAAATTAGCCAGAAGAAGGAGACAGATACAGAATGACTGCATTTATTTGCATGACATAAATATATATGTT
>JAJIBD010031230.1:0-38397 GCA_021461705.1 Cryptotis parvus | reverse complement strand
TTGCGCCTTCTCCTCCTCTGCAGCAGTTCTTCTTACATTCCTACTTGAAGACTTATTGACTTGAGCTTCTATTTTATTGTTTTCAAGTGTTCTTTGTTAGAACACCCTTGTCCCCTTCTCTTCATTTCCTGTCTTCAATCCCCATGGCTACCAGCTATAAAGTAAGAACTTTGGTTCCGGCACTCCCCAGTAAAGTGTTTGCCATTGGCAGTCTCATCTTCTTGCACTAGTGCAAAATCTTCACTGTAAAGCGTGTGACTTTTACAACATTCACCAACACATTGCATTCCTCAAGACAGAGGATTGGGGCCAGAGTGATAGTACAGCGGGTAGTGGGCATCTTATTCTTGCATGTGGCCGACCTGGGTTCAATCCTGGCATCCCATATGGTCCCTGTGCATCACCAGGAGTACTCTTGGAGTATGGCTTCTATGACCCCAGAAACCACAAGGGATATCAGATATGGCTGTCTCTCTGTGTACATCTACTACGTTGTGGAAAGGCTCTGCATATTTTCTATTAAAACACATAAGTACATTTATAAGAATGAAATTATGAGTAGAGTTGGCTGTTACAGTAAGTACTGGACCCTCAGGAAGAGCTCCATGAACTTTGACCAATGTGAGAGAGGCAATGTTGGCAGTTTTGGTTATTTAATTTTGGAATGTGAGGTAAGGCCTTCCTCATTCATTGATGTCTTCCTGGGAATTCACATAGCAGACAAATGGGAAATAAATGGGATTGAATTAGCCTGTTGGCCTTCTAGGTGCATGAGAGCAGAAAGGAAGAAAAAAATCTTGGACTATGTATCTGCTTCAGCCTCCCAAGGACTTTGTCAGCCTGCAGGCCTGGGCCTCTCTCTGTTTTCCCCTGAGGATTCCTGTATCAAGTGCTTCTGTGTTAATAAACTCAGCATGTGTGGCACCATAAAGGTCTGACAGCAGATAGCCAATGTTTCGGATATGCACACGGTTTAAGGATTAGCTCACACTCCCAGAGGACAATCCTAACGTTGCAGCAGTATAGCTGTGGATATCTGCTGATCCGAGGCACATTTTGGGTTCAGAGCAATTTTTCCCCTCTGCCACTCTGCAGTGCACATGAGTCTCCATTCTTTACTTAGAAGCTCCTAGACGCTCAAAGTAAACCAGAACATTTTGATTCAGCTTTAATAAAATCAGGAAAAACATATCCTGTGGATTGATAACACAAAAAATAATAAGAAAAACTCAACAGTGCATTGAATTATCTATGTGTCCGTGCTTGTTTCAGCACTTGAGAATTTTATAGAACAGATTTCAATGTATGTAGTATATAACGGAATCTCCCAAGACAATTCTACATAGAAGGTAACCCCTAAGAAAAATTCCTTAGTAATATCTATGGTGAGAAACCTTGTGGAAATGGAAATCCCTTTTGGCCTGAAATATTTGTGAGCACCCAAGAAATAATTTTGCTGTATTGCTGCCCTCGCCATGTTTGGACTCTTGACGCAAGTTGAATTTACTTTCTTTGTACTCTGCTTTAAAAATTCACAATTGAAAGGTGGGAGTTTTTAATATCATTATTATTTTCTACGTAGTTTCAGATTTTTTTCTTGCTTTGTTGTTTTCCCTCATGGCAGAAATGGAAAGAATTAAACAGCACTGTTGGCGGGATTCACCTTCCATTGGCAACATGGTGCAACTTCAACCTTAGCTGTCTGAAGTGTCAGTTCCCAATCACGTATACGGTCATCAAGTAAATCTAATTTACTTCCTGACCATTCCTTATCTGTTTTGCTCAAGTTAGGCCATGGAATTAGATGTAACCTGTGGAGCTGCAATAGATTTATCTTAGACTCCACTTTTTATTTCATTTTACAAATGGCTTCATTGATATTGACCAATCCCCAGAAATCACCCAGTAGTAAGAGCCATTTTAAAAATCAACATAAATAAGGCAAATATAAATTAACTGGAAAGACTGACAAATTTAGCCTCTTCAGAATGGCATTTAGAAATGGATATAACAGCATTTTAATGTACTCTTAAATGTTTCATGACTGGCTGCTCCAAATCTTTTAATTTTAAAATATATTTTATGTTATCAGTTAGTTATCTTTGCTATACACTCTTATCAAATACATGACTAATATGGTAAAACAAATATGTTTTGCTACCCGGCTGACTCATGCTCTTTAGAATGCTCCGTGAAGGATCCAAAGCCCCCTCTCTGGCCTGTAGAAAGAGGGACTCAACTCTCACCATGTCTCCTTCAGGCTTTTGTTCAAGGTGACTATTGATGTCTCTGGTTGGCTGAGAGCCCACATCTAAGTGCTATAGAACTAACAGGTCCAAATAAGACAAGTTTCACTCATAATCGCCTGAAAATGGGCCTCCTAAATCCTTCATTTCAGCAATTCATTCATCACTGAATATTTATCAAGCACCTTCATCACATAGGTCCAATCTATGAGGAGAGAAATCAGTGTAGACAAATTCAGGAGCTGTATTAGTGATCCAGGGGAGCCCTGCAGAGTCTCAGAAATTGGCAATGGAGTTATCTCATGATTCTGTAGGACAGGTTCTGATATCATGGTTTTATCAGGCTTCTTCTGAGGACTGTAAGGAAAGGTATACGTTCCACCTCTCTCCTCACCTGTAGAGGCCACCTTCTCCCCTGGGCCTTTGATCGTCTCTCCTGTATGGATGCTGATGTCCAACTTCCCTTTTCTTTCAGTCACCAATCTCGCAGGAGCAGGGTTTCCTCAAGGCTTCTTTGCCTTACTCACTTCTGTCAAGGCCCCATCTCTAAATATATTTTGAGGGACTGGGAGTCAGGAATTTAATGTGATTTTTTTTCTGGTGGGTGGACACCATTTAATCCAGATCAATAAATTTATTAAATAATTTCTTTAAGTTTGAGTGTTTCTAGTGTCCCCATCTGTCCTACTACTTTTACTGGCAAATGGATCTGTCCTTCACTGGGACTAAAGGTCAACTGCTTTATTCAGGAACTCTGATGGGCAAGATGATTTCAGAAGTTAGGGGAAAATAGCAATGCACATAGCTGGACTGCAGCCCTATATTGTAGCCACTGGACCTGGAATGGACAGCGAGGTGAGAAGGTACAGATTGGCAATGGATTTGTGTGTGACATGGAGTCTGCCTATGGGCAGGAGAGGAAATAAACTTGTAGCTGGGGTTCCCTGAGTGACAGAACAGGCAGGAAGAGAGAGGAAATAAATTTGTTGCTTTCTAGTGTGAGATGCTATGAAATGTGGGCCAGTAAAGAAGGAGAAAGAAAAAAATAAAAATAAATTAAAAAAAGAAGGAGAAAGCAGTCAGGGTAAGTTCTGGGAAGTGGAAATCTGGGACTCAGGTTGGCAGTTGAAGCACAAAGCTGTGTGCAGTTGAACTAAGTGAGGGGCCAAGAGAGGAATCTGAAGCTCCAAGGAGGCTTCTGTGGGGAAGGTGCCCTTAGGGACGAGCAGAGAAAATGCTTTTGGGAAGACTTAGCTATCATGCTTAGACAAGATCCCACAGGGACCAGGAGAAACCATGCTAAGTTCTGGACGGATCCCACAATGTGTTGTTATCCTATTATGGGGTTAATTTTTTTGATTCCCTCCCTCTCTCTCACTTCAGCCCCCTCCTCCCCATACTGAGTTAGCACTAAATCTCACTGTTCATGTGTTCACGGCTATAAAATTCTTTTGAAACAAAAATGAAAAAATATTTTCCTCTCTGGGGTGCATGTATATGTGTATGTGGTGTGTGTATGAAATAGTCATTTTTAATACTATATATATATAACTAACAGACTACTATTCTATTTTCTCTTCTACCCCCTTTAAAATGGAAGTACAATGGCCTATGGCATTGTATGAATCTCTTATTGTATAACATAATGGTTCAGGATTTGTTTATGAATGTTTGTTTTAGTAAATGATCATCACAATAGGTCTAGTTAACATCCCCTTATCACCCTTTTCCCCAAGGCTTTTTCTTTCTCTTGAACTTTTCTCTCCAGCATCTTCAGGCTTCCCCTGGTCTGGTCTGGGTAAGGGCGGAGCAGAGGACCAGCATCTCTTCAATGCCTTAGAGAGATATAACACTTCCACTTTTTTTGGAAGCAAGTTCACTTGCTTCTAAATACAAAGAGAACATGACAATGGGTTCAGCTTAGTTTCTGGGCTCCTTCCTAATGCTCTCTCAAAGCACACTGGTCCCGGTCCCTTCTCTCTGGTGGCGTTTCTCAAACTTGAGTCTTGCACTAACCACTGGTTCTTAGTAAGGCACAGATTTGGATCCTGAGGGTCTGGAACGAACCCTGGCAGTCTCTACTACGGTGTCTATGTCAAGTAGCAAGAGATGCTGGAGCACCAAAGGACTCCGGGATGCCCGTTCTGTCACTCAGGAACCCCAGCTACAGGTTTCTTGTGGGCTAAGGAGGGATACCCCTCTTGGTTACTGCCATCCCCTTAACTTTCACAGCGCCTGTATTCATTAGGAAAGGTGAGGAATAAAGGGAAAATAACAATAGCACTCTTAATTGGATCCCTGAAAGAGATACTGCATTTCACTGATTAAGGCAATTAAAGGTGCAGACGCTGCTGCTCAAAAGCTGACATCTTCAGGTGTCTCATAACAAAAATTAATACCACTGCTAGCTGTGCCACCTAGTCATGCTGTGTAAAGTAAATTAATTACTGCAACCAAACTAATAATAACAGTGTAGCAGAGTTGGAGCAATCTTGTGGCTTACCATTGGAGACCGAGCAGGGACGCTTTGCCTCTCTGCTACCCATGAGCGCAACCCAGCAATTGCTGACTGTAACATTTCTATTGTATGGTTTATGCTAAATATGCATATCTTAATTGCATTAGTCAAAATAATTAGCTAATATATTTTTGCATATGACGAGGTAAGCAAATATCACCATAGCTCAGTGGTTCTTGCATGAGTAAATTTGGAAAATTAATAGACTCCCAATTTCCTAATTATCTGTCTTTTATTCCATGCTCAAACAAAGAAATGCTACTGCATACTCCTGGGCATCGTGTAATTTAGTTTGCACCTTGAAAATTTTAAAGCACCTGTGTTTGTTTTCTACCCCTTTGGCAGGAAAGTGATATAAAGAAAAATACAGCTCCTTCCTTTTATCGTCTTAACTTGAAATGGAAAAGAAGCTGTGGATCAATTCATTGCAATTTCCGTGCTTTGGATTACAAAGCACTTTTCATGTATGAGAAAGTTTTACAAAGTTGAAACCCTGGGAACATCATCTTTGAAGTGAGGCAGATGAAGAGGGCATCTGAATTCTGGCATGTGGTAGCTTTTTCTTCTGCCTGTCCTATTCCTTCACTCCAGCATCCTTCTGGTCGACCTTTCAGAGGACTCTTCCAGATTAGTTTAGCTTTTCCCTGTTCTTCACACCGACACAGCCATGGTCGGTTTCTCACCACTGAACACACCAGTCTCTACTGATAGCATGATTGCTGGAGAGCAAGGCGCATGTCTTGATTAAAATGCTTGGTAGAACCCAACTGAATTCCTTTGGGCTCCATCTAATTTCCCTGGGCTTATGATGATGAACCAGGCTAGTAGGCTGAGCTCCCTATGGAGCAGCTGATTGAGCAGAGCCTGGCCATTCCCTGCCAAGGTGTCAGCTCTTCTTTACTCTTCATGAGGAAGCATATCCTTAGCATGCTAATCTAATGCATGAGGAAAACAGAGATCTGCCCAAGAGGACATTTGAGCAATATGCTAATATCCTCTAAAGAGCTTAAAAAGCACTCTTGCCTGGTGTCTTCCCATGGCAGATTTCAGGCCACCACTTAAAAAGGAAGAGTGTGCTGGGGCTTACAGCGTACCACATCTGGATGAAACCCTCACGCCAAGCCCTGAGCCCCACCAGTCTAACAATAGACACCTCGTTTAGGCGGGAGAAAGCAGCTGGGTGAGGATTTCCCTTAAGTTTCCAAGGAGTCTTTAGGTTCCTGGAGGCTTATGGGAAGGCAATCTGTGAACTGATAAGGCAGGAGATCTTCACTGATGTCACTTTTGCCTGTAAACAAGCTCTGATTGGATCAATTCCCCAAGCAGGTGCAGTCCTCATCTCAATTCCAGCCCGGAGACCACTTGGGCTGCCTGTCAGCAAACTTCCCGGAGGTGTCTGGAGCAGGTAGCAGCTGTGGGCTGGAACATTCTCAGGTACTGCAGTCACTTCCCTGCTCACATGCAGATTGCCGAAACTACAAAGGTAGTATGAGTAGAATTTGTTTTTATGTGTCCATATGGAGTGTAACACGCTTTGATTAAGATGGGGAGAGAGATGACGATAGGCTGAAATGGTCACAGGAGGCTACGGGACCCAAAAAATTAATGAAGGAAGAGAAACAAAAGCCACAGATGAATATTCTGAGAAGAAAAAACAGAAAATCCTCAAAACCAAAATATAGTGAGAGAAAAGTAATTAGCCACTAGACCACAGGATGGAAGGGGCATCCAGAGATGAAATTAGAGAATGTAGTCATGAGCTGGAGCAACGATAACAACAAAGGAACAGGGAGGAATGGACAGAGGACCTGGATGGTGAAAGAAAGCACTGTCAGTTTCTCATGCAATGGGGGTTGGTTTCTTGTCTTCATCTGAGTCATGGAGTGTGTCTAGAACTTAGGCTAGGACGTGAGAAGCAAAAGACAAAAGCCTTCAACTACCCAGAGCTCCTGAGTGGCAGTCAAAAAGGCCCCCTGTGCCCGCATCTCCCCATCACACACACCCCTCTAGCTTCTTTGGGAATTAGACTATAGCCCACCTGTGCTGCTAGCATGAGCACCAAGTGAGAAGTGGACATGTGGTCACTCAAGGAGATAGGGACCACCAACTTAATGGGATCTGAAGAGTTTGAGCCTGAGGCCCCGTGAGAACCAGCACGTGAAAGTCACCAGAAGCACAGAGTCAGCAAATCAGATGGAATAAACCATCAGGTAGCTCACTGAGTAGCTCATCTTGTAGGTCACTTTCAAAAAATGTGGAAGGCCTAGTCTTTGCCTTCAAATAATTCATAATTCTTGAGTTATGTGAATCACTCAGTAGTATACAACTTCTTCCCATGCTCCTCCCCAATCAACTAATTGTTAGAGCAGGTATGTGTCTGGAAAGGCAGGTTCTGATGCAGATTCCTGCTACTCAAAGGTGAGCCAGGGGCCAGCAGCATAAAGAGCACCTAAGGGAACCAGCTAAAACGCTGAAGCTTAGCCCCTACCTAGGCTTCCAACTCGGTCAACTGCAGGCAAGGCATGTGCCCCTCTACTCTTTCTCCCTCCCTTAGATTGAATTGAATGAGAATTTGAAAAGCAGCAAAACTATTCAGATTACTGGCCAAGAAGGTCTCTCCAAAAATAATAAGTGCAAGGTCTTTGGTGGAAGGCCAAGACTTGATGGAGGAAGAGTGACTTTTTGTACAATGGGGAATCCGTTTCATTTAGTGTGATAAGTCTAGGATGTTAGGACAATGTCCGAACTGATCCTGAAAAAGTGTGGCACAAGAAAAAATATCTGAGAGTGATCTTGATGTCCTAGACACTCAGCCTGAAAGCATTGTTGGGAAGCAGAGGGAATACGAAATCGTCTGAGAAATGGAGACTTGTATACAATGGAGACAGACTTGCTTCTTGCATGTGGGTTTGAGGGAGTAGTTTTTAACTTCATGAGTGAACAAGTTACCTTTGAGAGGGAGGAACAGTAGGTGAGGAGGCAGAAAGAATCGCTTGGGCAGCTTCTGTGTTACACAGTCTACACAAAGCACTTACACAAAAACAGTGAATTAATGAGATTGTGAATCAGCAAGAGACTCTTCCACTGTCTACCAAATCATTAATCCAGAGTTCCCTGCAGAGTTTTCCTGGTCTTGTGTACAGGGAAAGCCACTCACTCTGTTTCCAACCTGAGGCTCCACACCTTCCGAACAAGGAATTGGAATTCCATTGAATTTTTAGTTCAAACCCATTGTTATGTTGAGTTCTCTCCCTCTCCACCTTTTTCTTCACCTAGTGAACTGCTCACATTGTTCTGTTTTCTTTTTTCTATTACTTGTCTGAAAAGACTCCCCTCCCCCATTCTACTTTATTAAAGCACCATGATTATAAAGTTATTCATAGGTGGGATTTGGAAGCACAATGTTCTATCTGTGATCCCGCCACCACTGTCCGGTGTTTCCAGGATCCAAACCTCCCCCCACCCCACACACACACACACACATTGCCTACGGTCCCCACAAGCACCTTTTAAAGTTAGGTTATTGAGTTTGGGTCTCATGAGTTCAGTGTTGTTGACTCTGTGGTTTGAATAGTTAGTCAGCTCTGTCGTTTCTTAACACCACCAAGGTACCTTGTCTCTTGGTCCGTGTTTCTTCATCTATCTCTTCTTTCCTGCTCTCCACTCATTGTCTTTCCTTCTCTTACATATAGTTTAAGAACAAGGGTGATCTAGAATAGAGGCACCTCTCCCCCTATTCTCTCCCCCCAATTCATAGCACATCCTCATCCAGTTACTAAATACCACGTGTAAGTGAGATCATCTTGTTTTTAATCCTTCTTTTCCTGGCTTACTTCATTGAACACATCTGCTAGTTCCATCCATGTCACAGCAAATTGCATGACTTGTTGTTCCTTAAAGCTGCATAGTACTCCGTTGTGTCTATATTCCACATCTTCATGACCCACACACAGCCGATCTATTGTTGGGCATCTAGACTGACTGCAAAGATTAGCTACTGTATTGAGTGTGGCAATGAATAATGGTGTGCACACATCCTTTTGAATTAATAGTTTCTTGTTCTGGGCTTAAATATCCAAAAGTGGATTACTGGGTCATATGGCAGTTCAATTTTTAAGTTTACTAAGAATCCTCCATATTAGGTTCTCTCTACTTCTAAAAAGTCCTTAAACACGTCATTTTACCAGAACTGTGTTAAATTTTTACTCCATGAACCTCGCCCACACCCCACATCATTAGGGCAGAATCAGGCACATTGTTCTCTAGGTTCCCGGTGCCTCATCCATGGCTCCATCCTGGTTCTTATCCCTTTGCTCTAATTAATGCTTATTTTGTGTGTTTCATGCTAGACTCTAAGTCCCCCGGATGTGGGTAATATATCTGATTCATGACTTTCCAGTCTCCATCACTCTATCTCGAACATAATAGATGCTTAATAAATACGAACTTAATGAAAAAAATAAATGAATGTATGAATAAATGTATAATGAATGAATGAAATCAGATTACAGAAGGCCTCGAGTGCCAGGCTAGGGTAATTGGAATTCATTGTGCAGCTGTTGGAAGCGACATGCAGCAGGAGGGTGTGGGGAAGAAGCAGTGATTCAACTCCACATGTTAAAACGCAAAATTAGAAAACGAAAACACGTGCACGGAGAGGAAAAAAGAAATCCAGGGAGAAAAGCAGCCACAAAAATCTGCAAACTCATTTTGTAATAAAGATATCTCATCTCTGCCTCAGGAGGCTCTGACAGTCACCACATACACCTTCTCTTCTGCGGCCCTGTGGAGGCCGCTCCAGTAACTGATGGCAAGAATCACTAAGTAATGGGGAGTTTTAGGGTCCAGATTACCAGCTCTAGTGTGTGTGATGATTTATGGGTGTGATTTTTGGATTGCGTGTGTATTTCTTCTGTTATTTCTTAGGTTGTTCTTAGGTTATCAGACTCATGAAGCACAGCCCAAGGAGGAGACACGGTTTGGAAAACTACCAAGGAGGGTGCATTGGCTCTCAGGCAGCACCAGTGGGACCCGGCTGATGGGACAGCCCTTTCTTTTGTGGCTACACAGAATGAGCCTTTGGATTGCGTCTGCTTCTTTTGTTCATTGGTGGGGAGAGATCTTGGACAGTAAACGCACACATTTAGCAGACTTTAAATTGCCTCGGTTCTACTTTTGAGCTGGCCTTCAAAGTGTTTATTACAATACAATTATTAGAGCAAAATCAAGTCAGGGTCTTTCATGATCGATTCCAAATTTGGGGAAACATGCTGTGAATTTGGCAAAGGCATTTTGTCTGGGGAAAGCTTGGAGAGCTCTCAAGACTGCATTCTAATATAGGACCTCAGTTCCCGCTGCAGCCTCTACTGGATGTGGGATTCTTAATTCAGGTCCCAAGTTTTTTTCTCCTCAGAACGTTATACTGGGCTGTTAAACAGCTGCTGTGTTTAACCACAGATGTGGGTGCATTTTATGATGTGATTCCTGTGTGTATGTGTGTGTGTGCCAATAAACAAACATGAATATATTTAAAACCAATATTGACACAGTGTTAAGACTGAAATCTTTGCAGTCAAATCAGGAAATTCCAAAGTTATGTTTCCTATAACAGTATCCTTTAGTCCTTTGCACATCCGGTATATTGAACCACAGCCATTAGACACCCCAGACTCAGGGGAGAGACTGCTTCAGACCTGGGCTGACCCTAGTTAAGTCATTTAATGAATCATCTGGTTTGGGCAGGGGGTTGGGAGGAGGTTCTAATTTTGTGCCTTTTCTTTATGCGAACAAAATGAATTTTGCTTTTAGAAAGGTAGAAAAGAGAAACAAAGAAAGCGATCAGGAAAGAGATTTTTATTTGTAAGTAAAAGGGAGAAATGGCTAGTGGGATTCCTCTGGTTAATAATCTTTATACAAGTGGGAACTAAAACAACACAGAAAATAATCTTCATCTTAGACTCAAAGCTCATTGTTTAAAGCTTCTCCACTTAAAAATAGGAAACCATTTTTCTTCAAAATTGGCTTCCCTTCCCTTCCTTAATGAGGACTACAATCTTGCCAAATTTGAAGTTCACAGCTTCAGTCATTTTTGAATTGCAGAAGCACAGATAAAACATTTTGATTTTTTTTGATGGAAAATATGCAGTTTCCCCAACCTAGGTGTGTGTTAATGGTCTCTGATACATTGTGTCTAAGTTTAGATACCAGCCCATTTTCCTGTGTCTAAGTGCTTGGTAACTAACATCACTGGCTTTTGTTTTGTGGCTGTGTATAGTCTGCAGGTCCCCAATCCATTAGATTCCCTGTTTGGTCATAATCTGTCGAAGTGGTTTGTCTACAAGCCTTAAGACTCCAGGGACAAAGCCTGGGATTTAGTTATCTGACTCTTAACTTGCTGTTGCTTCTCCTGCCCCAGGCCCTCACTTTTTCATCTTAACTGCCTCTTATGTTTCTGCCTTCTTCTTTTCTGCTTCCAAAATCTTCTGAGAGTTTCCAGATAATAAGAGACAAATTGTGCAAATTAAATGTCAGGCACTGGTACATGAGAAGGGGAGCATTTTGCCATCAATGGTACAGCCGATTTCCTTCTCTCGAAGCCAAATACTTCTCCAAATTGGAGTAGACTTGATGAATTTCTCCTCTCTCTCCCTTTTAAGTTAAAGTATGACAGCTGCTTATTTTCATTTTTGTTCATCTGGTGAAACCAGAAGGGGGCCAAAAGAAGTCATTAATGTCCACTGTGTGAGGGCCTCGGAAACGCGAGGGTAGAATGCAGGAACAGTATTGTTCACCATATGTAGACTAGAAACATCCTTATGTTCAGGGTCCGTGGGTAAGAGAGGGAGTGTGTTATAATTAACTGTATAGTACATATGGTGGACTAGAAAGTTTACTCCTTGGAGACTAGTTTAGTTATAAAATCAAACAAACAGTGAAAACAAGAGTCAATTAACAATGGCTCTATCAAATGTTGGAGAGGGAGTGCCTGTGTTTCCTGGGGAAGGCTCCATGGTCAGATAGTACAGACGAGCTCTGACCCTGCACCCCTGTTCTTCTGCAGGCAGACGGGCTGTATCCAACGAAGTTAAGAAAGCCGGCTCATAAGAGAGAGGAGGCAGAGTGAGAAAGACACACAGCGTGTCTGTGCTACGCACCCTTAGGTTGTTTCATCAGAGACCCTGGAAAGACTCTTGAGTGATTCTTTCCCTTAGAGCCTCTGTGCCAGTGCCTTTGGAGAGTGGAAAATCCTCTGTCAATATTGCTCTTCTTCCAGCTATAGGATCATAGAAAATTGGGCTAGAGCTTCCGGAAAGTCCATTGCCAGCAACCAGGCTGCAGTATGTCTTGCTGATTGATCTTTGGTGGGAAAAGATCGGTCTGGCTCGTAGTTTATGTATGCAGGAGAGTGAATATTTTTAGCTGGATTAATATGACCTTCCTCCAATCCAGACAAACCTCTGTGGTTCTACATCATGCCCTGTGCCAACACTGAAGGCAGATGGCACCAGTCCCTGAGTATGCAGCCAGGATCAGGATTGGTAGAGCTATTTGCAAGACCGCCTATGCTGTGTGTGTGTGTGTGTGTGTGTGTGTGTGTGTGTGTGTGTGTGTGAATGCCTTCCAGATCTTAGGGTCTCCTGAATGTTAATAGGTGGATTTACAAGTGTAAACATCCCTTGGTGCTGATTGTGATACTATTCTTAACCACATCCCATCATGTTAATAGCTTGCATAAAAGCTTTCCCTTGCTTCTTGTGACCCTTCCCATAAAGCAGAAACTGGGAGTCAAATTTATTTGGCCCTTATTTTTCTGACCCTCTTGTCTAGTTCATCTTCATTCTCCACTTGGCGGAGCCTGTTCTCCCTTTCTGATGCTTTATGTTCCTTGAGATTCCTATAAAACAGTCTTGTCCCCTTCCCCCTGCTTTCTCCTTCTCAACCCATTTTCTGAGTTAAGTCTGGTGTCTGCTAGTTATACCCTCACACTGAGTAGGGTTTTATTTACTGTTACTTAGATTTACCATGTAGTTTGTATTTGCTTGGTTCTGTTTCCCCCAGCTAGACAATAGAATACTCAGGGGAGAGTGGGGTTGCTGATCTTATTCCCCTGTGGAGCCCTTTACTTAGGATTATTCTTGGTACAGTGACTCAGTGGGTAGTTGACAGGCTTTGGGTTAAGCATCAGAATCATGTTTAGTATATGTCATAAAATTACACGAGCATTAATATCTCATTAAATGTATGTCTATTATGTATATAGAACATTAAATTATTGTATTACATTAATTCTATAATGCACTGCTTTATTATATTAATTATGCATTCGTGGCCATGTGGTACATCAGTAAATGCAAAAACTAAGAGTGCCCACACAACAGAGCCTGGCAAGCTACCAGTGTCGTATTTGATATGCCCAAAACAGTTAACAATAATAGACCTTATTCCCATGACCTGAATGAATGGTTTGAGGCTCTTCATGTTCCTGGAGTGAGCAGAGGCCCTTGGACTATACTAGCATGAGACAGGGAAATGGAGATATTACTGGTGCCCACTTGAGCAAATCGATGAACAATGGGAAGACAAGTGATACAAGTAACATTAATTCTATTAGATCATTAATTCATCATGTTTATGTGTATTAGCCTCAAGATTTCTTCTTAAAAAATTAAGTAGGCTGGAGAGATAGCATGGGAGACAAGATGATTACCTGACATATGGCCAATGGGTTCAAAATTTTGTCAGCATGTAGGGTCACCTGAGCACTGCTAGGGGTCATCACTGAGCACAAGGTCACTCACCACTCACCACTTGGTACAGGCCAAATTCTTCCCTTATCTCCCAAAAAGAATAACTATAAAAATTTATTTTCTTATTAATTTACCTTCTAATCAAAAACTTTTCTTTTAGAAGTTTCAAAAAGGGCCATTGGGACTAAAAAATTAAAGATATAATCTCTCCAAATGTATGAAAGAAACATGTTGTAATTCTATAGAACAGTCTAGATTCCCAAGCCCTAGGTAAGACCTAGGTTTTAGAAACAGGTAAGACCAGTTTCTAATCAAATCCTCAGAGTACTTAAATTTTTATAAGTAAGATGTGCTTGCTTTGAGTAAAACTCTTTGTAATGTAAGCTGTTGTCTTCAGAGTAAAGTTAGTACATCAATACTGTGCCTCTAACCAAAGAATATGCAGTCAGGAGTACATACTTGGAAACTCAACTAATGAATAATAATGAAGAAAAGCTCAGCAGGAAGATCAGAGAATTTGACTTGTATTGAAACGACCCTTCCAAAGACCCCTGCCTAAAATGCCTACCTCTGAGCTCTCTTTTATTTTCATTATTTTATTATGAACAAAAAAATCCATTTTTAGTGGGAAAACACATTAGCTCATTAAGCCCATTGTCAGGGAAGAGTTTGAATCCCAATCAACTCTTAGAAAAGAGGGAAAAGCCTGAATAAATGAAGTTCCAACAATAAATAGCCATTGTGAAGAAGGAGAAAAGGCAGGAAGACACCAAGGGAAATGCTATATTTTTAGGGTATTACTTGGATGAGAAGCTGGGAAGGGCAGCAAAGGGTTAGGGCTTAGGTATAACCATGGGAAATTGGTGCCTGTGTGTGTGTGTGTGTGTGTGTGTGTGTGTGCGTGTGTGTGTGTGTTAAGACCTGGATTTCCCAGGGCCAAAGGAGAAGTTCCCTTTAACAAACTTCACCTTTTTTAGATTTTATTCATAGTCATTCCATTTGTCAATCTCATGTTTTTCCCAGACAAGGGCAGAAAAGCAGGACACCTAGCTGTGCCTCAGTTTCTCTATCTGACCTGTAACTAGTTAGCAATCAAAAATTAAAACTCTCAAAATAGAGTGGGATCATTATCAACTTAACCTTACATTCTTTGATATCTTTGCCAAAAGAGCTAATATTAAATTTCAGATATTTCTCTGTATTTGTGGAGTATGCATTTATTCAGTTACTGCCAAATTTGGAGGAGCAACATTATTCTGATCCCTGTGCTTCTCTTTACAACAGAAAAAAAATCTGGGCTTCTGGAGCACCGTTTTCCTCTTTCCTACCCTTGTCATCCATGTGTCTGCTATGGTTATCCTCCCATGATGGATGTATAAAGAATGAAGATTTTTCCAGGTGAAGAAAATCCAGGGAAAATTGGACAGAAAGTCTGGCTAATGACCAGAGTAGATTTAACCCATATTTAAAGTCTCACTTTCAGTAACTAGCAAGGGTGATACTTCTGGAGTGTATGAACCAGCTGGTATTAGCAAAAGTGTGAAGATATGCTGATGGAGGAGGGGCAGGGGAGGCTTGTGGGTGTGTTTCAAAGTCTGTTGGATGCAACTGGTTTAATTTCCTTTGTTCATCTGTTTCAGTGTCTGCAGTGATTTGAGAGGGTCGTTTTCTCCTCTCCAACACCTCCACTCATGAGGCATTCTGCAGGACTGGGGTGCATTCCCTTACATCAGGAAGTCTACTCTTAGAGGACAGAGAGACAGTCTGGTTCATTCAGGGCTCAGACTTGAGAGAGGGAGGTAGAGACAAAGAAAGTCAAAGCAACAAAATAAAAGAGAAACACATGAGAGAGAGACAGAGAGAGAGGAAAAGTCAAGGGAAAGTGAGCTGGTCATTGAGAGGGAAGTGAGAGTAGAAAGAGAGAGAGAGGAAGAGAAGGGAAAGGGGACAGAATAAGATGAACAAAGAACTGAAAAGGAGAATGCGGAAGAAGAGAGGCAGAGATGAGAGAACCAGAGAAGGGAGGAATCAGGAAGCAGGAGATTGCAGGGAAAAGTAAAAGAAGAGGAATAGATAGGGGGGGAGAGGAAGATGCATGAGAATATGAGGAAGATTTCGTCAGACTTACTTAAGTCTCCATGCTATTTTAGTGCTGGGATCCCCATACATACATGAGATTCTCCTTAAAAACATGGCCAAGAGAAAGCAAGGGGAGTGACGTTACAATACTGGCTGGCAACCCTCTGAATAGCGACCCAGACGGAAGCAAGAAGACAAGAAGGCAAGGGAAGACATCAAAAACACTTTACACACTCTGCAAAGGTTTATGTACAAGCCTATCTTGGTTTTTGCAACAATTACAGCATAAGAATTTATCTGTAGAGTGAATTTCATGTATTTATTCTAGATTTGCCAAAGTTGTATGGGGTGAGAAAATTCCCTCTGGAAGAATGTCAAGTTTTCTTTGTAAGAATTTGTGTTGTATCTGGCTCATGCAGACATTGTTGGGACACTGTGAAGTGACCAAGTTGAGGGTGTATTGTCCCTTGTGACCACACAGGGGAGTGAAATCCTCTTATGGAATAAGAACTCCATTAATACTATTTGTGTTACTTGTGTTGGTGGATCTATGACTTGATGCTCCTGGTCAGAAACCATGTCAAACCCTTCCAGTATAGCGCATATTATTTCCTGACAGAAGCTCTGTGGAGATTTGACAGACGAAGGACAGAGGCACAGAGAAGTCAAAGCATTTGCCCAAAGTTTTCTAGGATTTGAAACAAGGCAATAAGGTTGTAATTTACCTGGTACAGATAATAACTGCTGAACGGATACATATATTCTCACAAACAACAAATGGATTGTTTTTCGTTGCAAGAAAGTGGGAGTGCTAAAGAAGAAATTTACTGTCAGCTTCTCGTTATTTTTCCTGAGACTTTGGTTAGGGGGTGTAGCTATTAGAAAAGTATCACCATACTTCCATCCTGAAGTCTTACATAGAAATTCCTATCTTGGAAGACGTCCATCTTTTTGATCCAAACAGTCTTAAAATAAGAAGTTATCTTCACATCTGCATTGGTCAATGGGGTTAAAAGTGGAGAATTTAGGCTAAACTGAGGAAGGGATTGGATTAATATTATATTCTGGATTTTGACTCCCAAGGTTCTTAGCTTACAAATTATCTTATGTTGCACATCAGTTTTTTATATTTTTTAAGTATTTTATTATACCACCATGAGATATACAAATAAAAAGATATACAATTAAAAAAGTTCATGTTTGGGTTTTGGTCATACAGTGTTTCAGCACCCGTCCCTCCACCAGTGCCCATCTCCCACCACCAACATCCCCGGTTCCCTCCCCCTTCCCCAGCCCTGCTCCATGGCAGGTTCTTTATTTCTTTCCCTTTCTCTCTCTTTCTCTTTCCTTCCCTTCCAGACTATGGATTACAGAACATACATTAAAAGGTTGTCATGTGTATCCTTTTTGCCTCTATTTAATGCTCAGTTCTAGGTTGGCATTAGTACCCTCGACTATTATTAGCACCCTGTTCCATTTTCTGTCTTACCTAGCCTCTGATTCCCACACGTTTCTGATAATTTCCACCTTTGACAAGACCTCCTGATATATGTTTCACTTGACCTTGGATATTGGTATCATAATATGTACATATATATTTATGCCATGCAAATAAATGCAGTCATTCTGTATCTGTCTCTCTCCTTCTGGCTAATTTCGCTCAACATAATCTTCTCCATGTCCATCCATTTATAGGCAAATTTTATGACTTCATTTTTCCTAACAGCTGCATAGTATTCCATTGTGTAGATGTACCAAAGCTTCTTTATGCAGTCATCGATTTTCGGGCACTCTGGTTGCTTCCAGATTCTGGCTATTGTGAATAATGCTGCTATGAACATAAAAGTAGGGATGGTGTTTCCGCTGCGTATTTTTGGTTTCCCAGAGTAGATTCCCAGGAGTGGTATGGCTGGGTCAAATGGGAGTTCAATTTCTAATCTTTGGAGGAAAGTCCATATTGTTTTCCAGAAAGGCTGTACCAGCCGGCATTCCCACCAACAATGGATGAGTGTCCCCTTTTCCCCACATCCACGCCAGCACATGTTGTTCTTGCTCTTTTGGATATGTGCCAGTCTCTGTGGTGTAAAGTGGTATCTCATTGTTGTTTTGATTTGCATCTCTCTGATGATTAGTGATGATGAGCATTTTTTCATATGTTTTTTGGCCATTCGAATTTCTTCCTTGCTGAAGTTTCTGTTCATTTCTTCTCCCCCATTTTTTGATTGGGTTGTTTGTTTTCTTCTTGTAAAGTTCTACCAGTGCCTGATATATCCTGGATATTAACCCCTTATCAGATGGGTATTGGGTGAATATTCTTTCCCATTCTGTGGACTGCTTTTGTATCTTAGTCACTGTTTCTTTTGAGGTGCAGAAGCTTTTTAGTTTCATGTAGTCCCATATGTTTATGTTTTCTTCTAGTTGCTTTGTTAGTGATGTTTCACCTTTGAAGATGCCTTTAGCTTCAATGTCGTGTTGCACATCAGTTTTATAAGATGCTACATGAGGAGATTTTTCCAGGATCAAAAATGTTTGGAAATTTGGGACCAGAGTGATAGTTCAGTGATAGCAGGTAGGCTATCTGCCTTGCATGTGGCCAACCCAGGTTTGATCCCTGGCAACCCTTATGGTCCCCCGAGCGCCACCAGGAGTAATTTCTGAGTGTAAAGCCTGGAGTAATCACTAAATATCTCGGGTGTGGCCCAAAAAGCCAAAAGAAAAAAAAAAAAGTTTGGGAAGTATTGGGCTACTCATAATCAGCAGGTATCTTTACTACAGAATTTCTTCTTGGCAATAATGGACGTCTGCAGTTCTCATTTCATTAGGATTGTCTTTGCCTGTTGTTCTACCTAAATCCATATATTTCACATGTTTCCTTGGCTGACTTCTGCACTCATCACATACTACTTGGCTTCATAATTTTATATTTGATAAATTCATGAGCTTGCCCACCTAGTGAGCTCCTTAAAACCAGACTTTCTTCTATTTTAAGTCCAACACTGTGCTATTTAGATGCCCAAAAAATGTTTGTTGATATGTCACATGGGAAAAAGTAAGGTGTCTTTGCTTAGTCTTCTGAATTCTCCGTCTTCAAGAAACTCCTGAGTGAACTGTCTGGGTTGTTTATTTGGGAAAAAAATTCCAGAAAGTCCAGACTGAGAATGGGTAATTAACATAGAGGGAGGAAAGCCAAGAAAAAAAGAGATTCATGAGTGGGTTACAGCTGATGGCAAGGAGGCATCCTGCCGGCACTCAATGACATTGTACCGAGTACACGTCAGGTGGTGTCGCTGAGGGGAGATAAACTGGGCTGTTTTATACCAGTTTCTGTGCCTGATTAACTGAGGATCGGGGTTGCTGACATCCGGCCACATCGTGTCTATGTGCACGTTGGCTGGAAGACAGCTTGGACAAACAGTATCAATGTATGTGACTTGGGGCTCCCCAGGGACCTGAGAATTGGGATGGGGTAGTGAGGATGACCTGTTCTGTCAACCACAGCAGACTGAGTGGGAGCGCAGCTCCTATTTCTAATGCTCAGGTGTCCAACACGTGTCTGGCATAGGAAGGTCCTCGTTTAATCCACCAAAAAAATATGTAGTGCAAGACAGGAAGATAGAGCAAAAATCAAATGCATGCCCAGCATAGTGACATAAGTTTGGGTCTAAGCAGCACATGGCCCCCAAGCCTTAACATTAATCATGAGGGGGTTACAGCTGAGGGCAACACTCGAGGACCTTCAACACCACAGAGTGTGGCCTTGGGGATCCCTATCAGTGCCAGAACGGCTCAGGCATCCCCAGCATTGCAGGCTCCTCAAGCACCGATGCATCCTAGGCCTCTGCATCCTGCCACAGGCTCATTTGGCTGAGATGGGAGCCCAGGCCTTCTGAGTACAACTTGTGCCCCCAGAACCCCAATTTAGGTCATCATCTTTATCTCTGATCTTTGTCATGTTGTGGACTGTGTACATCAGAAGATGCATCGATGAAAATGAACTACGTTGTTGACTTGTTTACGAGCCTCATTCTTTTTCAATTGAATCACCATGAAATATAGTTATGATTGGGTTTATGTCATGCAATGTTCCAACACTGATCCCTTCAGCAGTGTATACTTCCCGCCAACAATGTCCCGAAGTTCTCTACTTTCACTCCCATCCCCAGTCTGCCTCTACGGCAGCCATTTTTCCTTTTCTTCTCTGTCTCTGTCTCTCTGTCTCTGTCTCTGGTTCTCTCTATGTCTATTTCTTTCTCTCCTCTCTCTCTTTCCTTTTTGGGCATTATGGTTTACAATAGAGGTACCGAAAGGTTATCATGTTTATCCTTTGCATACTTCCAGCACTTAGTTCTTGTCCAGAGTGATCACTTCCAGTTATCACTGGCATATTGGACTTCTCTATCCTAACTGCTCTCCCCAATCCACCATTTGTAGCAAGCTTCCAGCAGTGTAGCCCCTATTCTTTGGTGCACATTATCCACTGTTCTGGCAAACGTGTACAGAGAAGGGAAGAAGAAGTAGACAGATATGTGGGATTCTCCTTAACTTTTCAGCAGCCATGCCCTCTTGCTAGCAGCAAGTGAGTGAGGAAGGTCTCCCAGCATGGAGAAATACTCACAGCATAATGAGCAGAAAGGTTACACTCACTCCACTGCTCATGGGGTTCCCTACCTATGGGTTCTCTCTAAGGCCATCTCCCATAGGACCAGGGCTGGGGCTTCTGCTCCAAGTCCTCTTGACCCGCTCTAGAGTTCCTGCCTGTTCCTGAAGTCCTTTCTTTGCCCCAATGAAGTGTCTGGAGACCCCTCCCCCTTCTGCCCTCCTATCTCTTCATCTTTCCATTATCCCCAGAGCTCAGGATATAGCCCACTCATGTTTAGATGTTCAGTGAATATCATGAGCTAGAGCACAGAGGAAGAATTTTATAACCTTTTATATATTCTGTAGTCATCTCTTTAGTGGTTATAGAATTCTATAATCTTCCCATTTACTGGTTATAGAATATGGAACTCAGTATCTCATGAGCTACCTAGAAATGATGGTGTGCCCCTGAACCAGAGACTAAAATTTACACATTTTAACTAAAGAGAAGAAAGGGATATTAAGGAAACGATTCCATTCACAATTGTGCCACAGAAAATTAAATACCTAGGAATCAACTTAACCAAGTGTGTAAAGGACTTGTACAAAGAAAACCACAAGACACTGCTCCAAGAGATAAAAGAGGACACAAGGAAATGGAAACATATTCCCTGCTCATGGATGGGGAGAATCAACATTGTCAAAATGGTAATAATCCCTAGAGCTCTGTACAGGTTCAATGCAGTCCCTATAAGAATACCCATAACATTCTTTAAAGAAATTGACCAAACACTCCTGAAATTTGTATGGAATAATAAACCCCAAGGATAGCTAAAGAAATCCTCGGGAAAAAAGAAGTTGGGAGGCATCATCTTTCCCAACTTCAAACTGTACTACAGGGCAGTAGTAACTAAAACAGCATGGTATTGGAATAAAAACAGACCTGTGGAACTGGAATAGAATTGAGCATCCTGACACCCAACCTCAAACACATGATCATTTAATCTTTGATAAAGGTGCAAAGAGTCCAAAATGGAGTAAGGAAAGCCTCTTCACCAAGTGGTTCTGGGAAAACTGGGCAGCAACATGTAAAAAAATGAATTTGCACAAAAATCAGATCAAAATGGATTAAAGATCTCAATATCAGACTTGAATCCATAAAGTACATTGAAGAAAATATAGGAAAAACCCTCCATGACATTGAAGCTAAAGGCATCTTCAAAGGTGAAACATCACTAACAAAGCAACTAGAAGAAAAGATAAACATATGGGACTACATGAAACTAAAAAAGCTTTTGCACCTCAAAAGAAACAGTGTCTAAGATACAAAGGCAGTCCACAGAATGGGAAAGAATATTCACCCAATCCCCATCTGATAAGGGGTAAATATCCAGGATATATCAGGCACTGGTAGAACTTTACAAGAAGAAAACAAACAACCCCATCAAAAATGGGGAGAAGAAATGAACAGAAACTTCAACAAGGAAGAAATTCGAATGGCCAAAAAACATGAAAAAAATGCTCATCATCACTAATCATCAGAGAGATGCAAATCAAAACAACAATGAGATATCATTTTACACCACAGAGACTGGCACATATCCAAAAGAGCAAGAACAACAAGTGCTGGAGTGGATGTGGGGAAAAGGGGACACTCATCCATTGTTGGTGGGAATGCCGGCTGGTACAGCCTTTCTGGAAAACAATATGGACTTTCCTCCAAAGACTAGAAATTGAACTCCCATTTGACCCAGCCATACCACTCCTGGGAATATACCTCTGGGAAACCAAAAATACGCAGCGGAAACACCATCCCTACTTTTATGTTCATTGCAGCATTATTCACAATAGCCAGAATCTGGAAGCAACCAGAGTGCCCGAGTGACTGGATAAAGAAGCTTTGGTACATCTACACAATGGAATACTATGCAGCTGTTAGGAAAAAATGAAGTCATAAAATTTGCCTATAAATGGATGGACATGGAGAAGATTATGTTGAGTGAAATTAGCCAGAAGGAGAGAGACAGATACAGAATGACTGCATTTATTTGCATGACATAAATATATATGTACATATTATGATACCAATATCCAAGGTCAAGTGAAACATATATCAGGAGGTCTTGTCAAAGGTGGAAATTATCACAAACGTGGGAGTCAGAGTCTAGGTAAGACAGAAAATGGAACAGGGTGCTAACAATTGTCGAAAGTACTAGAACTGAGCATTAGATAGAGGCAAAAAGATACACATGACAACCCTTTAATGTATGTTCTGTAATCCATAGTCTGGAAGGGAAGGAAAAGAGAAAGAGAGAGAAAGGGAAAGAAATAAAGAACCTGCCATGGAGGAGGGCTGGGGAGGGGGAGGGAACCGGGACGTTGGTGGTGGGAGATGGGCACTGGTGGCGGGATGGGTGCTGGAACACTGTATGACCAAAACCCAAATGTGAACGTTTTAATTGTATATCTTTGTAATTGTATATCTCACGGTGGTATAATAAAATACTTTAAAAATGATAAAAAAGAAAATAAATAAAATTTACACTATTAAAAGGCACTTGTATGGGGTGCTGGCCTTGAAAGCATCCAAACAGACCCAGAACTGAGCATTAAATACAGCAAAAGGATACACATGACAACCCTTTAATGTATGTTCTGTAGTCCATAGGTCTGGAGGGGAGAGGAGAGAGAGAGAGAGAGAGAGAGAGAGAGAGAGAGAGAGGGAAAGAAATGGGGAACCTGCCATGGAGGCAGGCCGGGGAGGGGGAGGGAACCGGGACGTTGGTGGTGGGAGATGGGCACTGGTGGAGGGATGGGTGCTGGAACACTGTATGACCAAAACCCAGGTATGAATGTTTTAATTGTGTATCTTTTGTGATTGTGTATCTCACGGTGGTATAATAAAATACTTAAAAAGAAAAAAAAAAGAAAGCATCCAACCAGGGTTTGATTCCCCTGAGCCCACCATGAGTGATCCCTGAGTTTAGAGACAGGAATAAGTCCTGAGTACTGCAGGTGTGTCTCAAAAAAAAAAATAAAAACCAAAAAACCACACTCCCACCACAATCTACCACCCAACAACCGAAAAAGGCAGTTGTATTCAAGCTTATTTTTTTTAATGAATTTTGTTTAAAAGAATGAGAAAAGTGTCTTATTTGTTTTCTATTCAAATAAGTTGAGCTCTAGAAAACTGGAACTGAGACTTTGGGCCTCCTACCCATGATTTAGGGCAGGAGAAAGGAGACTGCAGCTGGGATATGGAAAGAAGGTAGTCCTTCTTGCTTAACACTGACGTTTAAAGGAGGGGCTTCGGGTGAGGCTGGGGAAGCTTGTAGAAAGAGGCAACAGGAAATGATGTTAAGTGGGGGTGGAGAATTACAAAGACGAGGTGTGTCCTCTGCAAAGGGAGTCTCCTGAGTGCTATCATGTCACCCTAGGGTACATCTGCCACAGCAGGTGATCCCAGGAGCACTGCATGGATCCTGTGACATATGCCAGACCAGGCCTTGCTGTTCTCTTTGTTTCTGCTTCTTGATGAGGGCAGCTCCATTGGAGGTGTTCACAGAGGGAGAGTGGTTTTCCCCAGAGACTGTCTACAAGTGCTCACTCAACACAGGTCTGCTTTTTATTCAATACCTTCCTGACACGTGTAGCTGCTCATTGTCATAAGGCAAAGCCAAAATCAGATGAATCACACCACATGCTCACTTCATGGGGAGAAACGTAAGGCAGCTCCATGAGGCAAGACCCCAAACTCTGCAGTTTTTCAAAATAAAATCTAATCACAACCAGGGGTTCAGAGGTCCTAAGGGGTCTAGACCTGAGATGGAGGCCTTGGCGTTGTAACACTAATAGCAGGGATGCCTGGCGACCTGGGCGGGTAACCCTTGATCCATGTGACTCTCAAATGCTGGAGAACATGTTCTAATGAGAGCCTGCTGAGCAGAAGAGTGCTGTCAGCATTTATGTTAGGGTTCAACAAAGGGTACTTCCACTTAATGAGGCAGGGTAGAAAGAGGAGGATGTGAGAATCCGAATTTAAGTAGGAAGTGGAAGAAACAGGATCTTCTCTTTTTGTAATCTAGGAATTAAATATCTGAAGGCATAACCAATAAACCAGGGTGACTCTAGCAGGTAAATTTTTGTGGACTTGTATAATGTCTTGCACCTACTTTGACAGGAGGAACCCTTCTTTCATCATAACCAAGAAATAAAAAAGTGAGCTGTGAAGGGGCATTTGATAATTCACTAACACACATATTGATATACATGTGTTATCGTTAAAAACATCATCTGTTATAATGGGGAAAAAGTGGCCTTCCAGATTCAACTCTAATACCAGTGGTGAGAATTTGAACAAATTCCTACAGTAGGAGCTTGGATTTTCTCACCTGTAAAATAACTGCAACAGACTTGATGATCTCTATGTCTCCTCCACTTGTTTTATTCTTCAGTTCTATATCGGGTTGCTAAACTAGCCACAACATTATTTTCACTTCCAGGAACTTATCATTGTTTAACACATCTATTGTCACCTTGTGAATGGAGGTAAATGTTTGCAAGGGAAATATTGACCAAGCAATAACCATACATATTTCTTTTTGGCTTCCTTTTTCCCTTGTTTCTCCCCTCCACAGCTTTTCAAAATGCTTGGAAGTGAATCAGCAGGAATGTGGGAGTCCCAATACTTTAAAGCCTTTTCTATTTTTATTTTATGAAAAGAAGGAAAGGGAAGGGAAAAATAAATAGCCATTACATAATTGAACACAAAGACAAGATCTTTTCTACTGGGGGAAGGAAGTCATGGCTCCTAAAGCTTTAATAACGATTCGGGAAGGAAAAAAGTCCCAAAGGAAGCCCCCCCACCAAAGAGGACCTAGAATAGTGTTAACGTTTCCTGTCTTTGTATTCTTTCCATGCACTAGATCAGAATTGATTCAGAGCAAGCCCCGTGCCCAGAGTACATAATAAACATCTCCAGGAGAGGTAGGAGGACAGGCAGAAGCAGAAAGGAGATGAGGAAAAATCAATTGCTCGGTGCTGACAACTTCTTCTTGTAATAACAGTATTCTGTCACATTGCATTAGCAGCACTTTGCAATTGTATGTGTTTTTGCTAACAGGCTGTAAAAGTGTAATCATATGAGCACTGAATACATTGTATTAGTGGGAATGATTCAAGGGGATGTGTGCTTTATTATACCAGTACCGTGCATAATGTGTTGCTTACTGAAGTGAGACTTATCATTTTAGTGAAAGAATATTTATTATTTGTTTGTTTGTTGTGGCACTGGCACCTTTTCCCTTCCAGAAGAAACTGCCTACTTCTGTTGGGGTTGGGGGTGAGTTTTCCCCTATTCCTCTCTCTCTATCCTTCGCTGTAGGATGCTGAAATCAGGATTTAAAAAGAAACACTCAGAGTAGAAAATTTCCAGATATCTGAGAAAGCAGTGATCCTGCTTACACTCCCAAACAGCCTATGTATTGGGAATTGGATTGTTACTGTTTGTGGGCACCTTTGAGGATTGATTTGAATTATTCTTATGGTCTGAAGTGCCCATCAGTTGGTCAAGGGTTCTGCAATCAGGAGGAACCTTGTTGCTTCCACAGAGTCCTTTGTCCCAGATCCTTAAAGTCAGTAATGTATTTCATACTCATGATGCAATGATTAGGTAGATGCTGTTACTTCCTCATTATATAGATTCAGAGAATTGATGTACAAAGAGATGAAGTCAATTGCCTCAAAGAAGACTTGGACTCTGGTTTCAAAGCTCTATCACCTGACTTTTGATGTCTGCATTTACTATTCCTTTTGTTGTTGCTTTTCAAAATGAGATAGAATTTGGATGACTTATTATATAGTTCTTTATTCCCTTTCTAGACTATTTACTTTTTTTTCTAATTAGTGCTTTTGAAGTCAGTAAAAATGTTTTAAAAACATGTTAAAAAGATGTTTAACCTAAGGATGTAAGCAAGAGCTTTATTTCCATTTGCTTGCCTCCTCACAAATCTCCCAGTGGCCCCAGAGAGCTCCTTTACACAGTGCTGTCCTTGAAACTGGATCCTTCACTGAGGACTCACCAGAGAGGTATTCTGAGTCTCAGCACAGGCTGGTGGCTGGGGAAGTAAAGTTGGGTCCGGCAGGTTGGTGTTGGCTGGGTTTCTAAATTTCAGTTCCTCAAAGTCGTGTGGTGACTTTGACCCATATCTGGGCTCACATCCAATATTGAAGTGGATCCAATCTGGTGAAGAGAGAACGCCAGCAGGAGAAACAGGCAAGGCTGGCATTTTGGAGGCAGGGCAATTAAAGGATCTTGGTTTCTGTGCTTTGGAAATTAGATCAGGAGTTCATCGGTGATAGAGGCTAAGGACATAGGGGTCCAGCTTCCAGTGAGAGTGACCTGATGGAACTGTCCACGGAAGAGAACACAAGTCGAGCCACTCATTATACCTTAAAAGGAGAAAGAAGCTTTACTGTGATAACTTGTTATTTTTACTCCTATTTTGAAGCTGAGGCTTAGGTATCTCCTAATCCCTCTCTACTTACAGCTCTACCATTTGAACCCAGTGCTTTCTAATGTGGAAACATAAACTGTTCCTCTGTGTTACATTATTCGTCAGGTCTCCACAGGGGAAGTAGGGGAACTGAGGGTTCAGGTTTCTGCTGGCTGGGAATGGGGAAACAAACATCACTAAAGTAGACACAATCTCTACACATATGCCTTGTGTAGGGTGGCCAGGAAACTGGCGGTGGATGTAAATGAAGTCTAAGTTGATATTAAGTCAGCACTGATATCACTAATGGAAATGCCTCTTGCACCATCGGGAGGACAATTTACATTCAAAGGTCCACTAAGGAAGTGGATCTGGGGGGGCGGGAACTATATGTCCATTGAGGTCTCCTACTGACATTTCAGATCATCAGTCCTGAGTTTCTCAAGCACAAAGGATATAATTTACTAAATGACTTAAGAAACTATAATATGCTTTATATGTGTTACCTCATATTCAGATGTATTGGATTCTATTTGTGTGGCAGTCATATTAACAGTCTTAAGTTTCTCCCAATTTTGTTATTTTCCATCATCATTCTTTCTAAGCAGGATGCAAATGTTTATTGCACATCAGTTGACTCTCTGATAGGTTCTGTGGGTGGACAACAATCTCAGAACATATCTAAATAGTTTGCTAGGCAAAGAAATGATTGGCATCTGAGAGATGAATATCAGTAGTCCATATAGTGGTTCTAGAGAGCTCTGTAAGAGAGTCCGAAAGGAACAAACAACATGTGCTCCAGGAGTTCAGAACAAAGTTGTGTACTGGATTGTGATGGGAGAAAAACCCAGTTGGAAATAGAACGTAGAGAAGATCATATCTGAGTGAATCTAAGGCTTTACTTCCCTGGATTCCAGTTCTCCCAGGAGTGTCTTGAACTGGGAGATTTTTGAAGTGATGTTCTTATGGTGAAACACTTGTTGATAATTATTTTAACGGTCTCCCCCAGATTTTTATGGGCCATTTTTTTTTTGGTTTCTGAAGTAAAATCTTCAAGAGGAGCTTGAGGACTTCATGAGTGATAAGTTCTCTCATCATGGGTTGTGGGATGTGTGAGGACTCTGTGATGCCTTTAAGGAAAGAGCTGAACATCGGTCAGTCAAGTCAGAGTTCTTCACTCCTGCAGCTAGTTGTGAGCACATGAGAGCTCTCTCCCCACCATGCTACCCAGAAAGGGCTTTTCAGCAGAGCAGAGAGGGGAGGGGAGCATAGAAGGCAGCCTGGGCCTCCACTTCATGATAAATTGATGTCTGAAATGAGCTAATTGAATCAGAGGCCTGTTTTGATGCCATTATTTATATTACCTTATAATAGGAACAACGGTATTTTAATAATTGACATAGCATTTAATTACAACTCAGTTATCTGATGTAAGTAATTTCAGTGCCCTTTAATATAATAAATCTTCAGCGTGAAGTATCTTACTAATAAGAGATGACAGGTGGTCGCTACTCTGTGAACCTCTCCATCTTTCACTAACACTTGCTGTGATAAGTTAAATAAACCATCCTTCAATATGGGAAACTCCTGGGTGGCCCCTAAGGGAAGTGTAGGCACTGAGTTCCATAGGACCAGACAAATGGTGACATCTTTGTCATATAGATGAGGATGACAGAGCCAGCTGATTGCTGTGTGTGTGTGTGTGTGTGTGTGTGTGTGTGTGTGGTTTAATGCTTTTGGTTATCATGTCTTAATTGTTGAGACTGGATAAACTCAGGTTGGTACAAGATAGGAAGTCCTGGGTTCTGACCTGTGGTCTTAGTCTCGTGTTGTCCTCAGTCCCCAACATTGTTACAACACACCCTGCCCCTGTATGTGGTCCCCAGCACCACATATAGAACCCTGAGTCCTGGCAGGACTAGTCCCAAGCAAAGAGCCAGAAGTAAGGCCTGTATATCACAGGCGAGGTCCAAATTAAAAAAAAAAACTAAATTGGGGTTAGTCAGGAAGGCAAATAATAATTTGAACAGACCATTTGACAACCTTAAACACCTCTGGACAACAAAACACAAGAAGTCACTAATAGTTGACTAAGAAGTCACAGATATTCTTTATGAAAAGATACCGTATTATGGGGGAGGGCATGTGTGCTTAAGTTTATTCCCCTGGTATTTCTGGCCAGAAGGATGTAGATCAATTCTTGATATTCTGGGCATGTAATGATAAGCCCCACATTTACCCAATCCTATATGGACATAAAGGACTCAGAAATAACCTCACATGCATATTCCTCAGAAACATGAAGACCCATTGGAGAGAAAATTGACCAGAAAACGCCATATAGTCCCCAATATCCACCACCCAAGTAAAGGCCTATAGGCTGACTTGGCAACTTGGATCCCTATAAATGGAAAATGTCTTTGGAGGAATCGTGGGATGGCCTCCAAGCTTAATAACACAGGGATTATATCACTCAAGCTCTGAAAAAATGAAGTGGATACGATACAAGGTATAATGATGAGAAAGTTTAGTATTAGACTAATGTTTGTCATTGGGAAAAGAACTTGGGAGAAGAATCACGAGGCCTAGGTGCTGGCTTAGGCAGCTGAGGATAGCAAGGCAAGGGCAAAAGCAATGAGATTGGGACAGTTTGATTTCTAAGGCTTGGGTTAGAAGAGTCTCCAGCTAAATGTACATATTTGTAATGCAGGGTAAACAGCTGGGAAAGAAACTCTTCATTTTATCACTTTTTTGTTTTCATTAATGGAGTGTTTGTCTAACATTTTCTAATTATCTCCCCATCCCCCTTCCCATTTTAACATTCTTAACAAACCCAGCCCATATTTTTAACCTCTGACTACTGTTTTGGTGATCCTGCTATTTACTTTTCTTAGAGTTCCCATCTAATCTGCTCCCAAATGTCCCATCATTGTCACACCCTTCAAGGCATAGCCCCATCCTGTTTTCTTAAATTACCTGGTTTGCACTTGTCTTGGGAGCCCAAAGTTAGGGACACATTCTGTGTTTTAGTTACTTTTGCACAAACCCTTTCTGTATTCGTCTTTGCAACCCACACAGCTTCTTGCTGTGTTAAATGGAAAAAATTGAATGAATAAGTTATTGTGGCACAAAGACTCACTTGGATCTGTAAAAAGCCTGAGCTGTAGAAGTGTATTTCAAATTATAGAGCTCGCTTGGGTCTACTTATGTCAGGTCATTTACATAACCCCGTAAAAATCTATATTCCTGGGGTAGGTTAAATAGATTCGTTCAAATAGCTTCAACTTTTTTTTTTGTTTTTTTGGGTCACTCCAGGCGATGCTCAGGGGTTATTCCTGGCTCTGCACTCAGGAATTACTCCTGGCAGTGCTCAGGGACCATATGGGATGCCAGGGATCGAACCTGGGCCGGCACAGGCCGGCCGCGTGCAAGGCAACGCCCAACCCGCTGGGCTATCACTCTAGCCCCCAGCTTCAACTTTTTAAAATCTTGATTCAATAAGCACTACTTTTACATACATATATATATATATGTACATACTTTTACATATATATATATGTACACACATATATACCTATATTTTCATATATATCACTATATGTATATATACACATATACACACATACACACACACACATATATCACTATATTACTCTCAGAGGTATTCTGAGGACCATATGCAGCCTCAGGGATGGAACTGGGGTTTACCACATGCAAGGTAAGAATTATGCCATGTTCTGTCTTTCTGGCCCTATCTTTAAAGATACTATAAACTATTTTAGATCAATTTTTGTCCTGATATTAATGAAACATCAGAGTCTGAATTAGTGAATTTTATTTTTATCCAATATTTCCTGAAGTCATTTAGATTTCCTTTCAAAGTAAATCTTAAATACAACAATTTCTCTCCACTTTTATTGTTACCCATTAACAAATATCTTTTACTTTACAAAGGTCTTCTGCTCTGGCATCTTAATTGGTCTCCTAGTAATTCATACTATCCTCAATTTATTCAGGAATTTCAGAAATACTAATTTTTCATTACTCAAACTCTTACTTAAAATAACACAAAACAAAAATTAAGATAGAAAATCATTCCCTAGAGGATGTGGAGCAAACAATTCCCTCAGACCTCCAGGAACTGACTGCAGCTTCTACCTGTCCTTCCTATAGGTCTTCCTATACACTACTCCGAATTTTTTTGTCTAATGTCCATTTGTTTAATGTCCATTTCTTCTTTTGCATGATCTCCATGAGGTCAGAGAGGGTCACTTTGCTGAGGCCAGTGTAATCAATAATGAAATAGATACTGATTGTACGTAGGTTGATTCGTTACTTTTTGTTGCTAGATTCCATCTATAAGTCTTTGCTTTTCTCTTTTGAGAGAGATTTAAAGGAGAAAATGAGAATTCTTCCTCATTCATCCTCACAGTTCAGAAGTTGGATGGATGTGTTTGCTCACCACCCTGCTTAATTATGTGTGTATTTCATCCTACAGATTTGTTATCCTGCTCTTTCTAGAATGCTTTGGAGTCAATTTTGTCATTATGGCTCTGCTATTAGAAAGCCCTCAGTTTGACTTTTCTTATTTGAAGATGGTTCCTTGAAGGTGAATAGGGAGTAAGGCCAGGACTGTCTTCAGCCCTGAGTCCTTCAATCTCTGTGTTGAATCCTCTTCAAATTCATCATCCTGTGCTGACTCCGACCAGTGAGAGAAACAGTGAAATTTCCTTTATTCAATATGTTCCGCTTCTGTACTGTTGATAGATTATAACCATATCTGGAACATGGCATTTATTATTATAAAATACATTATTTTACCAAGGTGATATCTAGTTCTTACATTCATCAACTTATATTTTCCTTGCATTTATGCTGTCTATAAAATCTATATCTTAATGTACTTAACAACTTTTATTGAGTACCTGTTATCTGCTACGTATTAAACATGGGAACTTATAAATTTTCATGATACATATGTTCATAGAATATACATTCAAGTCACTGACAGGAATCTTGAATGCCTTGACAATAAACACACCACCTTCTGGTGGTAATTTATAATCACTTCTAAGTACGTGTCAATTATTTAAGCAGTATTTTCTAGATATGTTTTTCCACCAATTAATAATTCATCTCATAGATTGTCATTTGTCTCATTAGGGCATATTACCCAACATAAAAAATATATTAGAAACTATTGCAGACATCGCAAGATCGCAAGTAATAGAAAATGTATTCAAAATGGCTTAGGTAAAAGTCGATTTATAAATACCTAATAAATCTCATACCTATTAGTTATAAAAATATTACTGGGCCCTAGGGTTTTTGAAAATAATTAGTCTACTCATTATTCCACTTCTCTCTCCAGGGTTTAGATAGTCTAGAGATATTCCACATTGCTCTCATTCTTCCTTCTCTAGTTTGTCTACTCTAGTTTGTCAAACAAGACTTAGTTTAATTCACTTCTGACTTTCTCTAATACAAAATGGGTTCCATTTCTACATAGATCTGATGGTTCAGAACCCAGTTCTATCTGTCTGGTTTTCATTCCTTTTTCCTTCCTTCTAGTTCAAATTGAAGAGGAGAGGGTCAGATTGATCATTGGTTCATACTGCTTAACATAGCTGGGTCTATCAATCTGTAGATGAAGAGCACAGAGAGTGAAATAATTTTACATGATTTCTATCTTACAGGGATGATTAAGCTGATGAAACTGAAAAGTAGATTGATGTGGCAGGCATGTAGTCTAGCATGCTACTCTGACAAGTGCCTCATCATTTCTCCGAGATGTAGACATACTCTGTCTATCAAATTCCCCTAAGACTAATTTAATAATATCAAATGAAGTGAGATTAATCTGCCAGGATTAGCTCTTGGGACAACTTATGTTTTATATTTTATCACATTTTCTAAAAAGACTGTGATTCATTGTTTTACGAATCCATTCTAGAATCTTCTCCATGGTCAATTGTAAGGTCACAGAGTTATATTGTTAAGGACCAAAGTTCTTTTTTTCCTTTTTGGGTCACGCCCAGTGACACTCAGGGTTACTTCCTGACTCTTTGCTCAGGAATTACTCCTGGCAGTGCTAGGGGACCATATGGAATGCTTGGGATCGAACCCGGTTGGCCATGTGCAAGGCAAATGCCCTACCCGCTGTGCTATCGCTCTGACCCCCAGAACCCAAGTTCTTGACTTGTCTTCTTGTAATACTGAAGTTTCCCAGGTGTCTATCTTGTTTACTTAATTGGGGAATAAACTCTTTCAAAGAACCCTACCTTGTACTAAACTTTTTGTTATTTCACTGCTTTCTCGCTGATACAATATCTGATTGTCGTATGTAACATTACATCTCATGCCTCCCAACCCCACATGCTACTGGTCTTTGTTGCTGGTTTTTATTTTCTTCATAGCATTAACCACATGCTCATGTATCATGAAGAGTGCCCATTTATTTTAGAGATTGCTTATGACCCGCATTAGAATGTAATCTATCAGAATTTTGTTTCATCCACCTCTGTAACCCAGTGCTAGGAAAGAGACCTCCTTTGTTTATAACATTTATCTATATACACTCTGTAGCCACCCAGTCTATTATGATTAAATTAAATTGAATTAAATTTGCAAAAAATCTTCCATATCTTCATTATAGTGTATTTTAGTCTCCTCTATCTGTCATCATCCCTGTAAGAAGTAGGCTCCATGTTGAGACTGAGTATTTGAGGAGAGTTTATCAAGGAAATAGTTACAGATGTGTGGGGAAGCATTACGGAAAGATCTAGAAGGATATTTCCTGGGTCTGCCACTTCAGGAAGCCATTACTGCTCTTGGCCTGAAGGGACAAGCAGGGAAGCATCTGTGGAGAACTAGAGAACAGCTATAAGGGAGTTTGTACAAGGAGGAGTCAAACGGGTGACTGTATAAGGAAGAGTCTAGCCAATGATTTACAAGGATGGGACTAAGGCAGAAATACTCTGACCTCACTTTCTTAATTAACTTCATCTCTCACAGGAGCATCCTGTTGACCACACTACTATTACCTCTAGACAAGGGAGCCTTTCATGCTACCTTCCAGAGCCATCCCCCAAATCATTAGGTGATTTCTAGCAGGAGGGCTAACAGGAAATATGTAGGTCAGGTGCTGGAGCAAATGCTCTATTGGTCAGACATACAGTTGCCTTAGGAAGTGGGTAAATCTGGTTAAACTGAGCGGACACTGATGCGGTCCCTGAGTGAGCAGTTGCCTGCAGGGGTTAATGTAGATATCCAGAGCAAGAGGAACAGGGAGTGTGGAAATCACCTTCCCTGGAGAAAAGAGAAAGTGAGTTCCTGTGAGTGGCCACTGAAACCAGAGCAGAGTCCATCCAGAACGGAAGCTCATTTGAGTGCGGGCTCGTGGTGGTTTCCATGGATTTCCTGAACATCAGTGGCAAGAGTGGGCAATCTTACTCTGGCAGGAGGAGATGGTTTGGAAATCAGGAGAGCCCTGGACCCTGACGCATGAGAAATAGCAATGCAGAAGCTGGGACGATCCAGGGAAATAATAGTGTTGATGGTGCGTGCTTCCGCAGTTGCTCGCTTTTTCATCTGTGTGCAGGATATTTGAGTGGGGGAGTGAGTTTCATATTACCTGAATCTAAAGGGGGACGAGACATCATTTCAATTCTCTGGTTCCTAGACTGAATGAGATTTTTGAGAAATTTCCTGTACATTAGTATTCAAGCCATTCTGAGAAGATTCCAAGATTGTGGGGACTGACAGGGGGTTACAGTATCCGGGATTCTGGCTGCTGTTGACCGCTTTAAGCTGTAACTGTGGGTACCAATCTGGTGCCCTGATTCCATGCCTGCTGGGAGTGCCCTGCAGGGTCATCACTCCTTTTGGCCCGACCACCTGCCACTTGGCGTTCAGCATTCTATTGGGGTCAAAATAGTCACTTCCCTTCTGGGTGAAAGAAGAGGGTCACAGAATATCCCACGAGCCAACCCTAGTGCTAGACATGAAAACAAAACTGGCAGAATGGAAATAAGTTGAAGGAATGCAAATGTGGTGTAGGAGAGAGCATAGAGGGCCAGGCACTCTTCCTTTCTGCTTGGTCTCAAAGTAGACGAGTCTCTGGGGCAAGAACCTGGGGCAAGGTTGCAGGGCAGCTGTTTGGCAATGCTGCTGTCCACCTCAGGAAGACTGGGAGCCTGCAAGGGTGGAGGTATAGAGGAATAATTCTATAGAAAAAACCATGCTGTCCCCATTAACAATCCGGGAAGGCAATGAAGAGAGCTTAGTCTGCCTGCAAAGAAAAGGAGGAGCAAGACAGTAAGAAGAGCCTGTGTGAGGCATAGGGGCCTCCCATCATTCTGATTGCCGCTGAGGAGGGTAAGAGCTAGGGTGTGGAGGACAGGGAAGCCACTATGATATCACAGAGAGCAGAAATATCCCCAGAGAGCAGATAGGAGAAAATTGGAAAGACGTTGAGAAGGACTCCTTAATTCTAAGATATAGTTCAAGGAGTGCTGCCCGAGTGATCTCTTGCGAGTTCTTGGCTCACTCCAAATTCTCCCCTCCCACCATGATTTTCATTTCCACTGATGGGATTCAAGTCACATTGATAGAAACTCCTGATTTCCATCTCTGATCTCAGTCTTGAGATTTTATAGATTTTATACTTACTTTTTTTGGGGGAGGGACAGGCTTATGTGTACTAAACCCAGGATTTCTTGCACATAGACATGTACTTCATGTACATGTCTGTACATGTTACTTCCTTGATCCCCAAACAAATATTTTGAAAGAAATTGGCCATCTTGATGGTAGGACAATATTTCAAGTTCAATCTATTCTAAAATGGGAACCACTATAATCACAATAATCTTCTCCCTTCATTTCTATTACCAGCATTACATTGTTTCTTTTAAAAAATTTTTTATTATATCACCATGAGCTATACAGTTACAAAATGTTCATATTTGGATTCCAATCATACAGTGTTCCAGCACCCATCCCTCCACCAGTGCCCTTTTCCCACCACCAATGTCCTCTGATTCCCCCTCCCCCAGCCTGCATCTATGGCAGGCAATTTTCTTCTCTCTCTCTCTCTCTCTCTCTCTCTCTCTGCCTACTTTCAATACTCATTTCTACACTGGTATAATTATTTAAATAATTATTAGTACACTGTTCCTTTCTCTGTATTACCTAACCTCTGACTCCCACACATTTTCAGTAGGTTCCTCCCACTGACAAGACCTCCTGATCCTTGTTTTGTCTGGACTTGGATATTGGTATCATGGCTTTTTTTCTTATTAGTTAGGTGAGATTCCTGAGTAAGGATTCCTCAGATTCCTGTAGCATTGGCTACATCAGTGCTGCTTCTCTCTATAACTCTCACCAACCCATCACTAGGTCCACTTATCTTAAGTGATTTCTTTGCTTTTCAGCTCAGCAGTATCGTTAGCTTAGAACTTCATGTCTTATCTGAGTTGATATATGCTGTCTGATGCTTGGTTCTATGAGTCCAAATTCCATGCATAGTTAGAGTAGAGGTGAAACTTAAAATATGTTATGCTACTGCCCTGCTTCTTCCAAGATATATGTTAGATTACCCAGCAGGGCTTATCATTGTCTGCTAAAACATCTATTCCTTGGTGAAGCCTCCCTTGATCACTCAAACTTGGTGAAGCTGCTTCATCTATTCTCGTGAGGTCATCAATCACATGATGTCAAAATCTCATCTTGCTTCTATAATGTTGTGAAGGATGAAAGTAGTTGAATTAACAAGTCAGACCACTCAATTGATGGGTATTTATTTAGTATCTTTAGGAATTTATTTATTTATTTGGTGGTTGGAGGGAGTGGCAGAGCCACATTTTATGTCAGGCACTATTCTTGGCTCTGGGCTGAAGAGTGATCTTTGCAATCTTGGGGGACTATATACTGTGTTGAAATAACTATACTGAAGGTAAGTGTCTTACCTTCTATGCACTCTATCTCTAATCCTCTTTTTGGAGTTATAATGGAATAACATAAACTAATACATATATGGTTAGGAAACTGCATAGAAATTGTAAATGCTCTGATTGTAAATGCTAATAACTGTATAACCGGTTGTTAGCAGCAGAGTTACAAGTAATCACCTATAGTGTGAAATACTACAATACTACGCTAGGTACAGAAAAGACTATAAATACATACATACACATGTATATATGTTGGGGAATCGCGGGTCCCCCGACAGTGCCGGAAGCGAGTTCCCTTCTACCTCTGAAGCTGGCGGGAATGGATGAAGACTCAGGAATCCGATGTAGTTTTTAAAATGCTTTACTTATCACAGGTTCAGGCATACAAGTCAGCAATAGGAGAAACCCTGTGCTTAGGATTCCCAGCTAGAACCCCAGACACATGTAGGCCAAGATGGGGCCACCACGTGTTAAGGCCCTGTTAAAAAGGAGAAAAAGACAAAACTCCCAAGAAGGGTGCAAGCTCACAAAGAGAGAGCCCAAAAAGAAAGAGAGAGAGAGAGAGAGAGAGAGAGAGAGAGAGAGAGAGAGAGAGAGAGAGAGAGAGAGAGAAAACAGGCTGGCTTTATACCCCTGCAACTCAGACCTCCCACTATTATGGGGAAGCAGGGAGGGTTAAATGCCCTTAGGTAATTTCTCCCAACACCTCACCTAGGCTCTATTATATGCTAACGTTTTGAGCCAAGATCTGCCTGGAAATGCCTTTATAGGGTAGAGAAGGGAGTTTCTGAGATGGCATATCTCCATACCAAAGACTAATACTAATGCAGTTAAATATTTCTCCAAGCCTTCACAAGTCTCGTCTATTCATGGTAATTTGTATTTTAGTTGCCTTTGAGGTTATCAGGGAGCCATGCTTGCTTGCTTGGAGGCAAACAGCATTTCTCTCTGGTCTAATTACTTAGAGATCCAACGTGGCCAGGCAAATATGCTGGTAAGATCTAGCTAGTCCCACGATGATTGTGGTAACCTGAGAGAATATTTATACCAGAAGTACAGAATACATGGTCAGATAAACTGCCACATGTAGACTACCCCCTATCTATAAGTGATTTGCAGGAGGCAGTCCAGGGCAGATGCAGAGGCTCTTAGAGGAGGTCCTGCAACATATATACACATATATACATATATATGTAGTTCATGTTTCGACTGATTTGATTCATTTGAAGACAGTTTGCAGATTACTTGTTAATCTCATTTTAAGCTTCAGAGAAGTAAGCTTCTGTATCTCCTTTTTTTTGAGTTGCTGCTTTTGGGGCCACCACCTGGTGGTGCTCAGGGCTAACTTCTGGCTTCTGTGTCCAGGGATTACTCCTAGTGAGCTTGGAGTGGTGGGGATCAAGTCTAAGTTGGCTACATGTTGACTAGCAAGCGTCAGCCTTTGTATTTCCCTCTTAAAACTATGATGGTGAGATGGGGGGGTGGGGTGTCTATAAAAAGTTGGGTGACAGCTGAGGGATAGTGCACATGACCGCTTAGTATGTGTGGACACCTCCAAGTATGACCTGTCTGGAGGATGACATCATTGCCACCAGCTCAAGGCTAGCCAGAACTGATTTACAATCTTTGCATGTTTCAATCTGTTTCCCCTTTTAAGATGCTCCATTAACTGCTACTTCCTGAGCAGTAGAGCTTAGTATTTGATTTTGCTTGTAGAATCAGGATGATTGATGTCATCTAAACCCAATGAATGATTGTTAATTCTTTCTATCTTAAATTATC